>OX638135.1:67709718-67812479 GCA_951804985.1 Dryomyza anilis
TCTATTCAGTCTATCAGAAATTGAGGATTTATAAATTTGAATGGAAAAACACAGATAATGGAACAAAATTAATTAATTAATAATTTGATAGAAGATAACAAATAATTTATAAAATTTGTAATTACATTATCTGCACGGATAGAAAAGATTTGTTGAATATGTTTGAGTGTAAATAAAAATTATTACGAAATCACCATACATGTATTACGAATGAAGTGTAATTAAATTATTGTTCAGATGGTAATAAAATATTACTATGTGTAAACGTTTTATATATTCCCCAGCAGAATCTGTCAAACTTATCATATATATGTTACAATTCAAACATACAATTTTAATTGCATTTGAATATACTATTTCTTGGCAGTTTACTTGGTTCTAACTATATTTTCAAACAGAATTCGGCATGGTTTTTTACAAGAGGCTCAATTCATCAACCCTAATGTTTGTAGAGAGGTTTCCTTTTGCGAAACTTCTAATTTCAGCGAAATCCTTGAAAAGAATAAATAAATAAATAAATACATATACATATTAACGTGCAGCAATGACTATGCCAAAGGTGACATTTATGGAAACGGTCACCACAGCGCTTACGCAGGATATAGCGATATGTCACGCGACTGTGATGAAAAACGTAAATGTATTTCGATTTTATAACATATCGCTAACACTACTAAATATATATATATATATATATATATATATATATATATATATATATATATATATATATATATACATACATATATATACATATATATATACATATATATATATATATATATATATATGTATGTATGTATGTATATATTTATATATATATATATATATATATATATATATGTATATATATTTATATATATATATATATATATATATATATATATATATATATATATATATATATATACGAACTTGTGGAACAGTTTTCCGTAGACTGAATTTTCGTAACACAATATATATATATATATATATATATATATATATATATATATATATATATATATATATATATATATATATATATATATTGTGTTACGAAAATTCATTCCACGGAAAACTGTTCCACAAGTTCGTACCTCTGGATTGTGTACAAAATAAAAACACTCTTATGTTTGCTTTAAATTAGAAGAAATTCTAACAACTGCTGCATGTCATACTTAACTTGACATTTATCACACACGAGATGCACTCGACCACTTTCCAATCAGTACTGCAGTACTGTGCCTCAGATGCGGCGCACGTTGTGTCGAAATCAGTGAAAACGCATGGCGTTTCGTTTAATTTGACGCTTAAACTACACGAGATCTGCTAATGTTATGTAGATATGATTTAAAGAAAATTCTTTGATGAATAAAATGCTGTATATATTTTCATTTGAAAGCACCCTACAGTCATACGCAACACCAGAATTTCGACTTTGGTCTGAAGTATACATACGTATATTTCTTTCGCCATAACAACCAATGATGGGTTTCAGCCGCAGCAATTACCCCTCGCCAGTCGCTTCTGCACTGAGCGCGCTGGCGCCAGTTTTACACTTCAAGTGTTGTCAGGTTGTCTTGCACTTGGTCACTCCAGAGAGATTCGGACACCTTCTCCTACGTTGACCACCACTGGGTACAGAATTGAACACCTTTTTTGCTGGAGCGCTTTCATCCATACGCTCGACATGTCCAAGCCAGCGTAGGCGCTGGATCTTAATGCGCCTGACTATGTCAATGTCGCCGTAGAGCTCATACTGCTCGTCGTTCCATCTGATTCTGTACTCGTTTTCAATGCATATCGGGCCATAGATTTTCCTCATCGGTGTTGGCAAGCGTCCATGCCTCAGCGCCATAGAGGCGGACTGGCATGATGAGCGACTTATAGAGCGTAATTTTTGTTCGTCGAGAGAGGGCTCTGCTCCTCAATTGCCTACTGAGCCCAAAGTAACACCTGTTGGCAAGAGTTATTCTTCACCTAATCTCCAGGCTGTCATTGTTTTTTCCTTATTGATGCTGGTTCCTAGGTATATAGGAAGTCCTTCACAACTTCGAAGTTGTGGTTGTCAATAGTGACATGTTGTCCAAGACGCCGTGACGCTTTGTTTGTTGACACCAGGTACTTCATCTTATCCTCGTTCATCGTAAGACCCATTCTACGCGATTCCCTCTCTAAACAGAAGAATGCTGCACTGACGGCTCGTACGCTCTTCCCAATTATGTCGATATCAGCAGCGTACCTGAGCAGCATGCAACTCTTGTTGAAGATAGTGCCACTGTGATGGAGTTGTGCAGCTCTTACAATGTTCTCCATTATTAGGTTGAAAATGTAACACGATATGGAATCGCCTTATTTGAAACCTCGTTCGGTATTAAACGTATCGGTGAGGTTGTTCCCAATTCTCACTGAGCAACGTGTGTCGGTCAGGGTCATCCTCCAAAGCTTTATAAGTTTCGCAGGTATACCGAACTCAGACTTGGTGGCGTGTAGGCGACTTCTTATCGGACTCTCGAAGACAGCTTTGTAGGCGACGAAGAGGTGGTGGGTGTCGATCTGCCTCCCTTTGGTCTTTTCCCGATTTGGCGCAATGTGAAAATCGGTTCTATGGTGGTCTTGCCAGGTCTGAAGCCGCACTGATAAGATCCAATCAGTTTATTTACGATGGGCTTCAGTCTTTCACATAATACGCTCGTTAGAATCTTTTACGCGATATTGACGAGACTTATCCCATGGTAGTTGGCGCGTATCGTGGGATCCCCCTTCTTAAGGATTGGGCAGAGTATACTGAGATTTCATTCGCTAGGCATACTTTCTTCTGACCATATTCTGCTGATGAGCTGGTGCATGCTCGTTATGAGCTCATCGCCTCCGGTCTTACACAACAACACAGCAGGCAGACCATCCGATCCTGCGGCTTTGTTGTTTTTCAGCCTGTTGATGGCTGTGCAGACCTCATCACGGTCAGGCGGCGGTATGTCAACGCCGTCTTCAGAAACTGGGGTTGTGAAGCTGTCTTCTCTATCAGAGGAGTAGTTGTCATCATCGCCTGCTAGAAGATCAGAGAAGTGCTCTCTCCATAGTGTATCCTGGACATCTGTTACTAGATTCCCGTCATCGTCCTGACAGGAAGAGGGTCCGGTCTTTAAACCTCCGGTCAGGCGTCTTATCTTCTGAAAGAATTTTCGAGCCTCGTTCCTGTCGCCATGCATCTAAATATCTTCACACTCGCGTCTTTCTAATTCTCTTTTCTTGCGGGTGTTACGTGTATGTAAAGTATTTTAAGTTTTTTTCAAATTTAATTTTTCCACTTCCATATTTCAGAAAATAAAGTTTAAAAAAAAATCGGTTTTTGATCTTTATAAAAAAAAAAATTTTACACTTTATGACATAATCAATTGTACAGGATAGCGTAATTTTAAAGAATCTACGGTACTTATTCATTCAAATTATGTTTAAATTTATATTTAATTTAATATTCTATACAAAAGTAAAAATGAAAAGAAAAGACTCTCCCTCACCTTATTAGCTGAAGTGAAATTTGTAATTACTCCTTTTAAAATATGCTATAACTTACCAAATTTATTCCGCCACCTGCGATACACTAAAAAATCGAAATTCGTTGCAGGCTACCAAGTACATAGTAATACATACTGTTACGAAAAGAGTGAATTTGCTCCATTGTGCAAGCAATCAACAGTAATAAATGAGACGCAAGATAATTCAGCGCACTAAGCAATGTGTTAGAAAGAGACGGAAGATCATTCAATGCTCTATGCAATGTGAGAGAAAGAGATGGAAGATCAGCACATTAAAACACATGAGTGCAAATGAGATGCCAATAGCATGCGTCATTCACGAAACGAGTAGAAGGTTCTCGAAACAAGTCGAAGCTTGTCGAACGTCTCGAACTGATGTCTGCAGTATATAAGGCCGACGTATCTGAGGCACAGCACTTCAGTTGCGATTTGATAGTGAGCTAGTGCGCCTCGTGAGTGAACATTGTAAAGCTAAATTGTAGAAATTCATGCAGACTATGTAGTAATTATGGTAAGTGGAAATTACCTTCCTACTATTAGCAGCATTGTGGAAACTGCACTGAAAGAACTGTCAATGTGGGCAGGACAATACGGCCTAGGAGTAAACGCCTCCAAGACTGAACTCGTACTTTTCACAAATAAAAGGAAAATTGGAAACTTTGAGCTTCTAATACTTGATGGCTGCACACTCTCTCTATCTAGTGAAGCCAAATATCTCGGAACTATTCTAGACAGTAAACTTCGATGGAAACGCAACTCCGAAGAAAGAGTGAAAAAAGCACTATGCGCTTTCTATTCATGCAAGAAAACTGTCGGAAAACGAAGGGGCATGAGACCAAGTATAATCCACTGGATGTACACATCGATCATCAGACCCATATTAACGTACGGTTCTACTGTATGGTGGGAAGCGATAAAGAAGACTACATTTGTTAGGGAAATGAGATAAGTACAAAGACTGGCATGCACCAGTATTACAGGCGCATTGAAATCGAGGGATGGAGATCATGCTTAATCTTCTGCCAGTAGACGACTTCATTAGGAGTACAGCAGCAAAGAAAGCGATTCGACTTAGAGAATCAGGATTCTGGAAGCAACACTCATATGGACACACGTCTATCCTCGAAGATTTCAGCATGATCGAACTCCCAAAAACAGACTATATAATACCACAGATGGAAATAAATCCAAACTACTCCATCGTAATACCTAGTAGAGAACAATGGAGCGCTAACTCGCCAACAAGCAATAGCCACCTTGTGTCTTTCAAGCAGAAATATTCGCGATAGATAAAGCAGCACAAACCACCCAAACAAAGAACATTGATCCATCGGATATTACAATCTTTGTGGAAGTCAAACTCATGCGATAACCATATGCCGGGTTCTCGGACATAGCAATATAGAAGGGAACGAACAAGCCGATGAGCTAGCGCGACAGGGTTCTGCACGTAAAATAGAGGATGCATGTTCTTCGACTAGGATTCCATTAGGTGTCCTAAGAAGGAAAAAACGACGGAAAAAACAAACGCAAACTGGTCATCCAGAGACGACTGCATTATCTCACGTCGTCTCTGGCCACACACCAATGAAAAAAGAACAAAAAGTCTGATAAATAACAATAAAGAAGCTACCCGCATCGGCATCCTGACAGTACATTGTGCAATCGACACAATGGCGCACAGACTGGGCATCCCCGCGCCCGACCACTGCAGGAGCTGCAAAGAAATTGAGGAAGAAGAATCAATCGTACATCTACTATGCGACTGTCCAAATCTCCAAACGCTCCGATTCCAGTACATGGGGAACAGGTTCTGTGGTGAACTGGAAGAAATAGGTGAAGTTCCTATTGAATATCTACTAGGGTTCGGTAGAAGATCAGGTTGGTTTCGAAGAAACTAACACACACAGAATAAATCCGAATACACAGCTGCCAACCGTGATACCCAATTTAAAGGTAAATACTACAATTGTGATACATATGGGCATATGGCACGTGATTGCCGTAAAAAACGTAAGCGCTCTTTAAATAAATCCACAGAGGAATGACAGGATCATGTCGAAAATAACAACAAATTTAAACAATCTTTAAACTAAATCGAGTCAGTTCTGCGGGGCACGATCTGACTCCCATAACCGATTGCCCCAGAATCTCCATTTCACTAATTGCTCGAAAGCCAAATAGCTTAACTGTCGAAGGACTCATTGATTGTACAGCATATATGGTAACATTGGATACGGGAGCTTCACACTCAATAATAAGAAGTAACCTGATATAGGACGAAGTAGAGCCGCTTATAGGATTAAGATTACAAACAGCGACAGGTGAAGAGGCCCCTATCAGAGGAAAGATTACCAAGAAAATCACGATTGGTACTACGACAGTTAAGCATGATATTATAGTGGCGGAAATAGTGAATGAAATAATACTTGGCATGGACTTCATGATAAGGAACGGTTTCACACTAGATTTAACAAGAAAAATTTTGAGTTATGCCAACACGGAGATCCAACTAAACATTGATTGTGACCAGAGCCCGAAAATTAAACAAGTTATCGCTCATAAAAATAGGAAAATAGCACCTAATTCAGAAGCTATTGCTTGGGCGAAATTAAATTGAGATTGTGGGATAAGCAAGTTGGGGGTTATTGAAGCAAACGAAGAGCTGTATAAAAATAACATAGTGGTAGGAAGAACACTTGTTGAGGCGAAGAAAGACAAAATTGTACCTATAAGAGTTCTCAATCGAGAAAACTCGTGAAAATTAATCAAAAAGAGAACAGTGATAGGCCAGTGTCAAGTGGCATCACCGATTATAAATTGTGAGTCAAATCAATCAAAAGACTATGTCACACCGCAAATAAACAAACGATATACTCACAGTTAATAAACGAGTGGACAAAGGATTTGGCTGAAGAAAATTAATTTTTAAAATATGATGCTTTCAGAATACCATCTTGAATTTATATTAAATCAGCCAAATTACACGATTTTTTTCAGAATTTAAAAAGGAACGTTTTTAAGGACAACATTTTTAAATGCAAGGATAATGACCACGGACCACATGTTAAAGTTCAGAATTTATAAATTAATTTTTCTAAAAACATGTTCTATTACCTTTGAAACGAGACATCAACGAAGTTTCTAGTATTGCTACTTTAAAATATATTAGACTATGAACAACCATACAAAAGTGATTTTTGTCCAATTTTATGTAAATTTGAAGCACTGTATCTCCGGAAGTAGAGGACGAAAAAAATAAAGAAAAATTGGTCAATGCATATCTTGATACCCTTAATCAGTTTCCCAAATTTCATTGAAATCGAAGAAGGTGAGTTCCAACCGCTGGTCGATTTGGTGTGGAATGGCCCATATATAAAATTTTTTGTATGGCTTGTTGTTTAGGAGTTATAAACGTTTAAAATTGCTTGCTTCGTTTCATCATACGATGTAACGTAGTAAACAATTTAAAACGTTCATAACTCCTAAATAACAAGGCATACCAAAAAATTTTATATACAAATGGCAGGTGATAGGCTGCGTTTTCGGCCATCTATAAAACTATATATTATTTATATTCTTCCCAGGCTTATCGACATACTTAGCAGTAAAAATGTTAATAAAAAAAATTAAATTTATATTTTAATTATTTTTACATGTATTCGCCTTAATGTATCATATGATACCAAAATATATTTTTATTGTACGCAAATAACTACCAAAACGTACATTTCACGGCTTAAAAATTGAATTACAATAAAGTATGCCACGTGTTCAATTTCTTTTTATGTTAATTATGTTTATTGGATTTTTAAGAGAAGTAATCCACACATTTTAAATCTGTAGCAAGATGGCGAAAATGGGTGTGAACTAACAAAAGTATATATCATAATCGACAAATAAATTATTAATTGTTGGATCAAAATTTTGATAATTCCATTGAATTTTGTAGTCAATTATGTACAAATTCCAAAATTTCATCAAAATCCAACTAAAAAATAAAAAGAGTTATTCAAGTTTAATAAGACTTACCTACTAATGATTTTAAATGGACTCAAAACAGAAAATCGCGATGCGCGACCTCTAAAAGTTTTTCGATTTATCCAAAATTTTGTGTGAATTACTTTTTTATTGTGCTTATAATTTTTAGGGGGGGTCCCGTAGGAATTCCGAAAAAGTTTTTTTTTAAACACTCTAGCGGTAGCTCAGTGGTTAGTGCGTTGGACTGCGAGCCGAAAGGTCCCCGGTTCAAGCCTGGACTGGGGCTAACAACATATTTTCATAGAAACATTTTTCTATACCGCGCTACCTCTCGTCAGTAAATGGCAAACCTACGAAAGTAAAACATTGCTTATGAAAAGCTCTCACCCGCCGTTCGGATTCGGCAATAAACTGTAGGTCCCACCACTTTGAGTACAAATATAACACGCACACCTCAAAATGGTGAGAGAGCTCGGCCGAAGTTCTATACAGGACTGTAGCGCCAAACTATTATATTATATATATATATATATATATATATATATATATATATATATATATATATATATATAAATATATATATATATATATATATGTATATATATATATATATATATATATATATATATATATATATATTATAAATATATTTATTTTTTTTTTTATTATATTTATATGTATATTTATAGGGCAAAAGCTAATAGATAAATATCGGTGTATATTTGCTGAAAAGGTCCAAAAGGATGGCAGAACTACAACTGTAAAACATCGAATATACACTGGTGATTCAATTCGTCAAGCACCATGAAGGGTACCAAGTGCGAACCATCTGAGAGTCCATGGAACCATCTGAGAGTCCATGGAGTCCACCAGTATTATTGTTGAAAAAGAAAGACGGTAGTACTCGGTTCTGGTTTTCCACGTTGGACTTGCAAAGCGGTTACTGGCGTGTAGAAATCGATAAGAAAGATCGAGAGAAGATGGCATTCAGTACTGGAGATGGACTATGGCAATTTCTGGTAATGCCATTTGGACTGTGCAATGCCCCAGCTACATTCGAGCGGTTAATGGAGCACGTATTAAAAGGTTTACACTGGAAAACATGCCTGGTATACCTTGATGACATAATTGTTATGGGCAAGAATTTCAACGAACATCTAAGAAATCTAAATGAAGTATTCCTTCGATTGAAAAGTGCGGGTCGACAAATTAGCCCAAAGAAATGCTCAGCTTTCAAGAAAGAAGTCAAGTATCTGGATCAATGAGTGCATACCGATGAAGATAAAATAGTTGTAGTAAAGGATTGGCTCAGACCACAAAACCTACATGACCTAAGAAGTTTCTTGGGGTTATGTACATACAACATGCGATTCGTTGTTAGCAATCTTCACGAGTTGACAAGAAAGAACCGCGCATTTCAATGGGTCGATAATCAAGAAAGAGCATTTTTAAAAGATCTTCTGTGCTCGGCACCAATTCTTGCATATCCAATTCCAGGTGAGAAATTTATACTTGATACAGATGCAAGTGGATACGGAATAGGCGGAGTTCTCTCACAGGTTATCAATGGCCAAGAAAAAGTGATCGCATACTACATTAAGATCTTGTCCAAGGCAGAGCGAAAATACTGTGTCACGAGGAGGGAGCATTTTGCTGTAATCGAAAGTGTGAAAATTTTCCACAAATATCTGTATGGTCAACAGTTACACTTGAGAACCGATCACGCAGCACTAAGATGGTTGGATAGAACGATTATAGACCTACGATTTTACCATCGAACATCGTAAAGGAGGACATCATGGAAATGCAGATGCGCTATCACGGCGACCGTGTAAACTGGAATGCTGATATTGCTTAAGAGCTGAAGGAAAGGCAGACATACTTGACATTCGTTTGCTGAATGTTTTACCTGAAGATAAATGGACTCCGGCCCAAATTCAAATTGATCAAAAACGTGATCCCGACCTCACAAAAATTATGATGTTCAAGGAACAGCAAAGAAAGCCATCATGGGAAGAGATAGCTTCCGACAACCCAATAACTAAGGCGTACTGGGTACAGTGGCAGAGCTTAAAGCTTATACCGTGTATGGGAAAATGAAGATGACACCTCCGCTCGAAGTTTGATTGTTGTTACCAAGTCAAAAATAAAAGAGATATTAGCGGAATACCATGGTGGATCAAGTGGAGGTCATTTGGCTATAAATAAAACGGTAGAGAAGGTAAAGAAACGTTTTTGGGTTGGATGCCAAGAGTCAGTCGCCGATTGGAATTGCAGTTGCCAGCAATGTGTACCAGCACAAGGATTCGCGGCAGGATGCATCAGTACAACGTGGGAGCACCATTCGAACGTATCGCCATGGATTTCGCCAGACCATTTCCAATCAGTGATGCGGGTAAAAAGTATGTGCTTGTCGTCATCGACTACTTCAACAAGTGGCCCGAAGTGTATCCCATGCCAAATCAAGAAGCCACAATAGTTGCGAATGCATTAGTTAACATTTGGGAAAGCCGTTTTGGAGTACCGTTGGAATTGCAATCAGATCAAGGAAGAAATTTTGAGTCTGCTGTATTTAAAGAAGTATGCAAAGTCCTCAACATACACAAAACACGAACAACGCCATTGCACCTGCAATCTCACTGCATGGTGGAGAGATTAAATCGGACTTTGGAAGAGTATCTCAGAAAAGTGCTTGATACAAATCAAAAAGATTGGGATACACACATACCCTATTCCTCATGGCTTATCGAACGGCGGTTTATGATACCACAGCAGCTTCACCATCTAAAATTGTTTTTGGAACAAACTTAAGATTACCTGCAGATTTAAAGTTTGGTGCGAGTCCTTCAGCTGGATTCCTGTACACGATTATATTTCCAGAAAAAGTAAAGAAATGAACGAAGTGCATCAGTTTTAAGGCACCGTACACAATTTGCGAGTGATAAGATGAAGGCCAGATACGACTTGCGCACAAATTCAGAGGGATTTACGGAAACAGAACTTGTTTTGCTCCATAACCCACAAAAGAAGAAAGGCATATCCCCAAAGCTACAAACACACTGGGAAGGACCTTACAAGATAATTAAAACAATTAATAATATCGTGTATCGGATTCAGAATACTGCAGGTGTTAGACAAAGTAGTACATTTAGAAAGTAGTACATTTAGAAAGGTTGGCGCCGTATAGAGAGAGAGAGGATTAACATCTGTTCGGGACGAGCAGATTTAGGTGGAGGGCAGTGTTACGAAAAGATGTAATTTGCTCCACTGTGCAAGCAATCAATAGTAATAAATGAGACGCAAGATAATTCAGCGCACTAAGCAATGTGTTAGAAAGAGATGGAAGATTAGCACATTAAAACACATGAGTACGAATGAGATGCCAATAGCATGCGTCATTCACGAAATGAGTAGAAGGTTCTCGAAACAAGTCGAAGCTTGTCGAAACGCGTCGAACTGATGTCTGCAGTATATAAGACCGACGCATCTGAGGCACAGCACTTCAGTTGTGATTTGATAGTGAACTAGTGCGCCTCGTGAGTGAACGTTGTAAAGCTAAATTGTAGAAATTCAGCAGTTTATATAAGTGATTATTCTTTAAGTTGTTCTTTAATTAAATAAAGTTAATTAATACTAGTTAAACCCAAATATAAGTGTGTTTTTATTTTGTACAGAATCCAGCGATACGAACTCGTAGAACAGTTTTCCGTAGACTGAATTTTCGTAACAATATATAGTAATAGCAATTCAAACTCGGTTAGGGGCCTTGCTTCACATAACTCTAGTGGATGTCGCTGAAACCGTTACACATTCTACTACTTCAAGATATAGGATTTTGGTGTAAATGCTCCTAAAAATTTTGTACATAAATTTGTAATAAATTATTTTCATTTTATTATGTAAAAAGTAACTCCATTTAACAATAAATAACTTTGAATTTGGAATTAGTATAATAATAATGAATATTTACATTTAAAGTCTAAAGTATTTGCTTTCAAATAAAAGTTACTGCTTTTAAATAGGAAAAATAGGTACATTTCTGTGTGACTTTGAATCGACGTCACAGATTTCGTGTCAACATGATTATGTTAATATGCAGAAAAACACCAAATTGTCATGTTCACCATATGGTACAGGACAGGTATTTTTTGGTATTTTAAACAGCGTTTTTTCTGTTGAAGTATGTAGAATACACTAAGAATTGAGAAAAAACAATTTTCAAAAATCATATTTTTGCGCGTATTTTACCTCATTTTGACACAACGTGCGGCACCCTTATATACTGCATGCATCAGTTCGACACATTTCGACAAGCTTCCACGTATTTCAATGTGCTGAACTTCCATCTCACATTGCACATTGCATAGTGCGATGAATGATCTTCCGTCTCTTTCTAACACATTGCTTAGTGCGCTGACTTGTCTTACGTGTCATTTATTATATACATATATATATATACATATATATACATATATATATATAAATATATATATATATATATATATATATATATATATATATATATATATATATATATATATATATATATATATAAATATATATATATATATATATATATAAATATATATATGTATATATATATATATATATATATATATATATATATATATATATATATATATATATATATATATATATATATATATATATATATATATATATATATATATATATATATATATATATATAAATATATATATGTATATATATATATATATATATATATATATAAATATATATGGGGCATTCCACGTCAATTCGCCGAGCTTTGACCCTGACCCCCTCCGAATCGCTTCATATTTTAATATGTTGTTATTATATGTCAATGAAGTTTAAATTTAATTTTTCTATCGCATCCCTTCATCCCCTTCACCCCCTTAGCAAACTGTAAAAAGACGATTTTTGCTGTTTTGCACCACATCATGCAAAAACTGCCTTTTTAAAATTCTGAAAAAATTTACATAAATTTTTGACATTGAACAAAGATCATTCCACTTTGATTTGGAGTGGTGAGCATTTTTCTTCTATTTTTTTCTTAACTTTGAAAATCCTCTTTTTTAGTATATAAATCGCCATAATTTTGGATTGGTTTGAGATACAGCAATAAAAACTGGTATATACTCATATGTCTTAAGTATATACCGCGTTACAAAAAATGGGCGGTTTTTGTCAACTGCCACGCCTAGCTGCCATATAACATTTATAGTAAACACGCTATAACTCAGAAGATATGAGAGGTATATTATTGAAATTTTGTCCAACATTATGTAATATAGAAATAAAATGGACCACTGAAAATTGTTGCGATGGACCAACTACCACGCCTACCTGTCATATAAATTTAACATTTAAAGTGATAAATCTTTGGTCTTATATGAGTTAAAGTCATGCAATTTTGCTCGTATTCCACTTTTGTATGTGGTAATATTAATTCGAAGTATCGTCTAGTTCAGTGAACTGCCACGCCTACCTGTCATATAAACATAACATATCATTAGCCATAACTCCGTTTCTATATAAGATATCGCGATGAAATTTTTGATTTTTAATTTTTTGTAAGGATCAATAATTATACGAAATTAAATTGTAATCGGTCTACTACAATTATTGATTTAATAGTATACAAAAATAAATCTTTTCATTTTAACTCAATGGCAATGTCATAGTATTTTCTAGTACTTAATAGTATTTTCCAATTAAAATAATAATTTATCCTATTTACTATTTTTATTAGTAAACAAAATGTATTTATATAGTATTTTTTCTGGGTGTAATACTAACATCGTAACCGCGGTGGCTCAGTGGTTAGTGCGTTGGACTGCGAACCGAAACGTCCCCGGTTCAAGCCTGGACTGGGGCTAACAACATCTTTTCTTAGAATCATATTTCTATACCGCGCTACCTCTCGGCAGTAAATGGCAAACCTACGAGAGTAAAACATTGCCTATGAAAAGCTCTCACCCGCCGTTCGGATTCGTACTGTAGGTCCCACCACTTTGAGTACAAATTAAACGCGCAAAGCTCAAAATGGTAAGAGAGCTCGGCCTATGTTCTTATAGGACTGTAGTGCCAAACTATTATTATTAGTTTCAAATTGAAGCCTTTTTGACAAGAAATTTCTTTTCAGTTACGCGGTAACGTATAAAAAAATACTCATAAAGTTGGGTTACTATGCAATATGTAAATATACCCATTTTTCATGTATTTTGAGTAACCAAATTAAATAACTTTAAAGACATACAGATACAAAATATTATTTTCTGTTATTTCAAGTAACATTATTAAATCTTTCTAAAGCTTAAAAATAATGATTCAAATTAAAATAACGGAAAAATTTTGATTTTTGTATAAGGCCGTTCGATGTCCAGCCTGGAACCAAAAAGATACATTTATTACCACAATAAACTGAACATTTTTTTTTAAAGAGTTAAATCCACTGTTTCTAAAGCAGAATTTCTTCGGCATTTCCAAAAATGTAAGCATCATTTTCCTAGTAATTCTAGAAAATGTTTACAGCTAATTGGATTCTGTCCCGTCCGGAACTTTCAGTACCAAAAGTGTAAAATAACCAGTGATGCCATTTTCCCCGATTTTCTTACAAAAATTCCCCAATTGACTATAAAATTCTCCGAACACTGAGAATAAATGATGTTTTTACTACATTTTTAATACAAATCGAAGTAATCCATAGTAATATATTTTTTTTATTTTTAGATTTCTCTAATTTTCTAATGACATTTATCAGCCATTATAAATTGAGAAAAATTATTTGTTATTACCAAGTGGTGCAATATTTATAAATTAAGGTTCAGTTTTTCAGTAAAAATTTAAACTTAGCTTAAATAATTATTTTAAAAGTCTATAGTTCCAAATCAAAATGTCCGAATTTCTTTAAACTTTACAGACAGATAGATAGACAATTAGTACTCAGTTAATATGTAATTTTAAATATATGTGAAATATTGAATATATTGTGACTGAAAAAATGGATCATATCAAACAAATTAATTATATTAAACTTGGTTTAAAATAGTACTGAAAATGGAAAATTTATGCAGATAAAAATATTTTTAATAGGTGCAAACTATTTCGAAAATTAAATGTTACCATTTAAAGACCTGTATAAACAAATGTGCAATTGTAAATATATATTATTTTCGAATTCATTTTTTTGTTTTATTTGGATAATTTTTTACTACATTTTTGTCATTGATATTTTTAGTTTCGAAATTTTAAATTTTCAATAATCGCAATCATTAAAATATTGAAAACAATATTTTTCAACTATTAAGGGTCATGTCAAATTTAAAGGTCTTACATTAAGTACAAATGTATACTTTTTTAAAAAATAAAACATCAGATACATTCAAAAATTGTTAAAGGAATTTATCTAAATCTAGATATCGTATTTAATAGATTGTGTTTAAGTCCAATTATGATCTTTCACATGATTGGAATATAGAGGTATGTTCCAGTTTTCGATCGAATCCGATTTTACTTGCAAAATTCTAAACAAACGAATTTAATTTTTTTTTCCAAACGAATTGAAAGCGTTGAAGTCAAAGCATGTTGTTTAAATTCATTTCAAAAATTATTTATTGTACTAAGATATCGAATCTAAAAGTAAAACCGTTTGTTTTAAAATTTTCATATGAAATTCGATCAAAGGTTGGAATATGCCCCTATATTCCAATCCTTAAAAATGTAACAGATCCTAATTTGAAATTCCCCGCCAAAAGTGGACCATTCCCTGATTACCCACGAAGACTAAAATTCCCCACAAATTGGGGAATTTCCCTTAAGTTGGCATTACTGAAAACTACAGTATAAAAAGGCTGTGGGAAAAATCGCCCAACAAAATAAATGAAATGTGCCAAATGATATTTGACCCGAAAATAAATGAAAAATTACCCAAAAACTTAAAACGAAATTTGACCCAAAAAAATGAAATGAAAAAAATATATATATGACCCAAAAAAAAATAAATTTTTTGGTTCAGTTAGAAAACAAAAATGAAAATTAAAAAAAAAATTACCCAAAATTAAAAAAAAAATCTGGACCAAAAAACAAAAATGAAATTACCTCAAATTAGTATTCGTGTTCAATTGAATTAAATATCATTTATTAAAAAAAAAAATTGAAACATATCCTCAATAGTATAAATTCGATCCGACGGCCAATAATTTTGCCTGCATTTTAAGAATGCTTTCCTTGCAGTATTTTAAAAACTGAATCAAACATAAAATGCAATCTGATTATTGGGATTTTCGTATTCTTCTAAATCCTATTCCGTAATATAAAAGAACAATGAGTTCCACTGAAGTTTAAGGTGATGTGTCATAAACCCATAGATATTATCAAACGTAAAAACAAACGTTTTTACTTTTAGATTCGATATCTTAGTACAATAAATAATTTTTGAAATGAATTTAAACAACATGCTTTGACTTCAACGCTTTCAATTAATTAATTAAATTCGTTTGTTTAGAATTTTGCAAGTAAAATCGGATTCGATCGAAAACTGGAACATACCTCTATATTCCAATCATGTGTAAGATCATAATTGGACTTAAACACATTCTATTAAATACGATATCTAGATCTAGATAAATTCCTTTAACAATTTTTGAATGTATCTGATGTTTTATTTTTCAAAAAAAGTATACATTTGTACTTAATGTAAGACCTTTAAATTTGACATGACCCTTAATAGTTGAAAAATATTGTTTTCAATATTTTAATAATTGCGATTATTGAAAATTTAAAATTTCGAAACTAAAAATATATATGACAAAAATGTAGTAAAAAAATTATCCAAATAAAAAAAAATGAATTCGAAAATAATATATATTTACAATTGCACATTTGTTTATACAGGTCTTTAAATGGTAACATTTAATTTTCGAAATAGTTTGCACCTATTCAAAATATTTTTATCTGCATAAATTTTCCATTTTCAGTACTATTAACCAAGTTAAATATAATTAATTTGTTTAATATGGTTGTATTTTTATTTAAAAATCTAAGGGCTTTTGATTCTTCGGAATAACCAAAAAAATTAGGTGTTGGGCTTTTTCATCTAGTTTCTTTCTTCTTTCTTTTTGTATGTGCACTAAAGCTTCCGATCCGAAAATTTCAAAATTTGTAATTTAGAATATTTTCCCTCCCAAACTTCAACAGGAATTTTCTGGGTCGACCGGGTTAGTATATGTATGATTTTGAATGAATGTAGCTGTTACCACTGCTTCTCCCCAAAAAAATGTTTGCATTCTCGCGTCGATTAACATGCACCTTACCATTTCAAAAAGATACCCGTTTCGCCTTTCTGCAACTCCGTTTTGATGCGGAGTGTACGGTGCTGTAAACTACTGTTGTATACCACGCTGCGTGCAGAAATTTCCCACATCCGTACATGTGTACTACATCCACGATCAGATCTAAGTATTTTGGATATTTGTCGAATATTGTTTTAGCCATTTCAAAAAATTCTTTTATTTTAACACAAACTTCAGATTTTTGCTTAAGCAAGTATATTTTTGTGTACTTACTGAAATCATCTATAAAGGTAAGCAAATATCTACATCCTCCAGGAGTCCCAACATCCATTCGACCACATATATCACTAGTGCAGTTGATTGCTGACTTGCCTCTTTGGAGAATTATTCCGCGATAACATTTCTTTGATGCATGTTTCACATATGTCGCTGCAGTTGCATTACTTCACACGAAAACCCTCCGAATTTTTCTCTTTTAAAAATTTCTTAACGCACTCAATATAACGATGGCCAAATCGTCTATGCCAGTCGTGTATGCACAATCATTGCTGTGTCCTCAAAACTGCTTTTTGAGTTTAATTTCAGCTTGTATAAGTTGTCATCTAACTCAGCTGTGGCCAAAACTTCTTCATTATTAAATATTTGACAAACTTTGTTGCAAAAAAACTATTCGTAAACCCTTTTCTTTTAACTTCTTGACCGATAAAAGGTTGTTTTCAATACTTGGAACATATAACACATCTTTTACCGTAATTGATACCGTAATTGAACCAGGCACATGCAAATCCAGTGGATCTGTACCCTCATGAACCTGAGTCTCACCTAGTGCCATTATTTGAGGCCTATGGATGGACATATACGCATAAACAGAGAAAAAAATCAGCACACGAACGTTGCAAAAATCTATGCGGAATTTTTGCGACATTTTCCTACTCGGCAAGTTCAAAATGCTCCGCTGACGATGTGTCGTTTGATGGACATTATCATACCCCCTCAAATCAAAAGCAGAGTATTTGTTTACTTAGATGATTTGCTCTTGCTCAGCGACAGCTTTGAAAAACACATGAATTTATTAGTACAGGTTTCTCAATTATTATGAAAAGCCGGATTAACTTTGAACATTTCGAAATTTAAATGGTGTATTAAAGAAGTCAAGTATCTGGGCTACATTATTGGGAATGGTTGTATTAAACCGGATCCTGATAAAGTGTCCGCGATTCGCAACATTTCTCCTCCAAGAACTATTCGCGAAGTAAGGAGTTTTTAGGTCTCGCGGGATGGTATCGGCGTTTTTTAGATAGTTATGCATCTCTAACAGCTCCTTTATCAGATTTGACAAAAAAGACCAAATCATTTATTTGGACGCCAGAAGCTCAAAAGGCTTTCGATAAAGTGAAGCAAATGTTGACAACTGCACCAGTTTTAGTTACACCTGATTTTGAACATCGATTCATAATACAATGCGATGCATCGAAAATAGGAGTAGGAGGAGTTCTGGCACAAGAAGATGCTGACGGGATAGAAAAACCAATCGCTTCCTTTTCATATAAATTAAATCGTGCACAGTAGAATTATTCAATAACAGAGCTTGAATGTCTTTCGGCGGTGTTAAGTGTGGAAACATTTAGGGAATACGTTGAATGTCATGAGTTCAAAGTCAAAACTGACCACGCTAGCTTAAAATGGTTGATGAGTCAATCCGATCTTAATGGTAGACTAGCCAGATGGTCACTTAAGCTACAGGGCTTTAACTTCTCTATAGAACATCGCAAAGGGAGTCTAAATGTTGTACCCAATGCGCTATCTCGTTTACCTTTTGAAAATATAGACAGCATAGAAACAGTAACACCAGAATTAGATCTGAATTCTGAATATTTTAAAGCATAATCATATCTTGATTTAATGAATCAGGTACAGAATAACCAAGGCCGCTTGCCGGACCTTAAGGTCGTTGATGGATACGTTTACAGACGTTCAGAATTCGCAGAGGGAAACGAATTCTCAGAGGTTTCTGCATGGAAGTTGTGGATCCCATCGGGACTCACCTCTTGTGTGTTAGAACGCGCTCACAATCCGCCCATATCCGGTCATGGAGGGATAGCCAAAACGCTGAAAAAGTTACGCTGTAATTTCTTTTGGCCAAATATGGACAAAGATGTTCGAGAATTTGTAACAAGATGTGAAACGTGCCAATAATATAAAGCCTCTAATATAATTTTACGACCACCCATGGGTGCACAGGTCTGATCGTCCATTTCAACGACTTTACATGGATTTTTTAGGGCCTTATCCACGTTTGAAAAAAGGGAACGTTAGCATTTTCATAGTCCTGGATCACCTTAAAAATTTTCCTCTACTTAGAACTGTGCGAAAATTTACTACAGCCTCAATTCTAGACTTTCTAGAAACCGAAGTATTTCATATTTTTGGAATTCCTGAAGTAATAGTCAGCGATAACGGTTCTCAATTCAGGTCTAATTTATTCAAACATTTGCTAGACAAATATGGAATTTCACATTGCTTCACCGCAATATATTTTCCGCAACCAAATTCCTCCGAGCGCGTCAATAGATTCATAATAGCTGGAATTCGATCGTATCTTTCTAAGGATCAGGGGATGTGGGATGCTAAACTTAGTGAAATTTTCGTTTCACTTCGATCTGCATATCATAGCTCAATTGGTTTATCTCCATATTATATACTCTTTGGTCAGCAGATGATTACACATGGAGCTTCCTACGAACTGTTAAGAAAATTACATTTGTTAAAAGAAGGTGACACTACCTTAAACTCCAAATATAAGTTTCATATAGTGAGAGAAAAAGGCCAAACAGAAAATTAAAACCGCTTATGAGTCTAATAAGAAAACATATAATTTGCGAACTAGGCCTGTAGCCTTTGCTCCATGTGATACTGTATTTAGGCGAAATTTTTCGCAAAGTAATAAAGCTCATTACAACTTTAAGCTTGCTCCAAAATGTTTGAAATCCGAAGTGATCAGAAAAATCGGCAGCAGTTATTTCGAAATAGCAGAGAATGAAAAAAAATTGGAATCTTATATACAAAAGACCTTAAAAAATCAGCTAGTAAATAAATACACCGTTGATTATGTCCATTTCAAAATAATCTGTTTTGTGACGGTTGTTCTTAATATTACCCTTTACAAAAATAAAATCGAACAGAACTAGATTAACACACGATTCAAACACTTCCCCGAGTTAAAAGCGAATTACGTACGCAGCGAATTCGTTTCTGAATGAATTTCCGTTTTCCATTCATCTTTTTTCTCGATCGACAACGAGGATAGTACTGTCTCAAGATATTCCAACAAAAAACTCAAAAGACGAAAAGTGTTGAAGAAATCGAGAAAAATTTAATAAATCATTAATTTAAACCTACTGCATTAGCTTAAAAAGCATAAAACGCGAAAAGGTTTATTAAAATCTTATACGATTGTGTGGATATTGATTGTTCTTACTTTTCACATGTTTACAAATTTCGTTAAATTTTCCCAAATGGGGGCCAAGTTATTAAACTATAGAAGCATTAAAATTCCCAATTAAAATTTGGAAGTCTCCAGTTGCGCTGACGCAGGCTGTCAAACTATTCCACCTTTGACAACTTACACGTAGCTTCAGACGGAGAGAGAGCATTTGTTTCATGGCGATACCACCTAACTAAACTCACCAAAATGCGAACCAGTCTTTAAACCTTTCCTTAATAATATATATATATATATATATATATATGTATATAAAAATATATATATATATATATATATATATATATATATATATATATATATATATATATATATATATATATATATATATATAAATATATATATATATATATATATATATATATATATAAATATATATATATATATATATATATATATATATATATATATATATATATATATATAACGCGAAAAGGTTTATTAAAATCTTATACGATTGTGTGGATATTGATTGTTCTTACTTTTCACATGTTTACAAATTTCGTTAAATTTTCCCAAATGGGGACCAAGTTATTAAACTATAGAAGCATTAAAAGTGTTGAAGAAATCGAAAAAAATTTAATAAATCATTAATTTAAACCTACCGCATTAGCTTAAAAAGCATAAAACGCGAAAAGGTTTATTAAAATCTTATACGATTGTGTGGATATTGATTGTTCTTACTTTCCACGTGTTTACAAATTTCGTTAAATTTTCCCAAATGGGGGCCAAGTTATTAAACTATAACAGCATTAAAATTCCCAATTAAAATTTGGAAGTCTCCAGTTGCGCTGACGCAGGCTGTCAAACTATTCCACATTTGACAACTTACACGTAGCTTCAGACGGAGAGAGAGCATTTGTTTCATGGCGATACCACCTAACTAAACTCACCAAAATGCGAACCAGTGTTTAAACCTTTCCTTAATAATATATAAATATATATATATATATATATATATATATATATATATATATATATATATATATATATATATATATATATATATATATGTATATAAAAATATATATATAAATATATATATATATATTTATATATATATATATATATATATATATATATATATATATATATATATATATATAAATATATATATATATATATATTTATATATTTATATATATAAATATATATATATATATATATATATATATATATATATATACAAGTCGAAGCTTGTCGAAATATGTCGAACTGATGCCTGCAGTATATAAGGCCGCGCATCTGAGGCACTGTACTTCAGTTGTGATTTGATAGTGAACTAGTACATCTCGTGAGCGAACGTTGTAAAGATAAATTGTAGTAATACAGCAGTTGAAATAAGTGATTGTTATTAAGTTGTTATTTAAATAAATAAAGTTAATTAATACTGGTTGAAATAATACTAGTTAAAACCAAATATTAGTGTGTTTTTTAATTTTGTACACAATCCAGTGATACGAACTTGTAGAACAGTTTTCCGTAGACTTAATTTTCGTAACATTGGTGGGATTGTGATACAAAATGGTTAAATTCGAACAACTTAAAGTCGACCAGCTGAAGAAGGAGCTGGCGATTCATAATCTTCCAACTGTTGGTACAAAAGCAGAGCTACAAAATCGTCTAATGGAAGAATTAGAGAACCAAGGCATTGACCTCGCAGAGCACGAATTTGAAGTGGAAGCTGCAATAGCGTCATCGAAAAGTGTGGACACGGAGCAAAAAGTACAGTCCCAAAGTTTTGATATGAGCCAGTTGCTCGGAGCAATACAACAACAGCTTCAAGATAATTCCAATCAACTTAAAACAGAATTAGATCAAAAATTTCTAGAAAATTTAAAACAGTTCCAAGAAAATTCGACCAGAATGGAACAGAAACTTCTAGAGAATTCAAACCAACATCAAGTAAAAATTGAGCAACAGATGCAGGAACATTCTAAGCAGCTTCTGGAAGTTTCTAATACACTCCATGGCAAAGTTAACGAACTTGAGGCACATGTAAATGACATGGAAGGCAAATTTGGAAAATTGGAAAATTGGCCTCGACAAAAAGTTCCAGAAAATGCAAGAAGATTTCGGTGCGTTACAGCTAAGTGGATCTACACAGCATGTTCTTAGTGGTTCGAAGCTGAAATCGCCGATTTACGATGGAACTACAGCGTTCAACATTTTCAAGCTCCAATTTGAGACAACGGCTGTAAGTAATCGATGGAACAATGAAGATAGCGTAGCAGCGCTTATTGTGACCCTGAAAGGTGGAGCGGCCGAAGTATTGCAGACTGTTCCAGAAAGCGATAGAAATAGTTACACAGCGGTTATGGCTGCACTGCAACGGAAATATGGAAGTGATCACATGAAGCAGATCTACAGAATGGAACTAAAGGGCCGAATGCAAAGGAATGGTGAAACATTGCAGGCGTATGCAGCGGACGTCGAGAGGCTTGCGCATTTGTCGTATTCAGATTCAGCAAGTGATTTCATAGAAAAGTGCAAAATCGAAGCGTTTGTTGATGGCATACACGATCAGGAGACAAAACGTGCAACAGTGATTGCGCCCAAGGTAACATTTACGGAAACGGTTACCATCGCAAATGCGTTGTGCCGATCGGCTCCAAAGGCGCGTAGAATTGATGTGGAGAACGATGATTTATTTCAAGTAGTGTGCCAAGCAGTTAAAGCAGGCGTTAAACCGAACACACATCAGCCAACAAAGATACCCAATTCAAAGGTAAATGTGACAACTGTGATACATATGGGCATATGGCACGTGACTGTCGTAAAAAACGCAAGCGCTCAATGAATCCATTTGCAAATGAATCCCGACATGAAGAAACCCAGGATCATGTCCAAAACAACGTAAATTTTAATCAATCTTTAAACTAAAACGAGTCAGTTCTGCGGGGCACGATCTGACTCCCATAACCGATTGCCCCAGAATCTCCATTTCACAAATTGCTCGAAAGTCGAATAGTCTAACTGTCAAGGGGCTAATTGATTGTGTAGCATATATGGTAACGTTGGATACAGGAGCTTCACACTCAATTATAAGAAGTAACCTTGTTAATGACGAAATAGAGCCGCTTATCGGAATAAGATTGCAAACAGCGACAGGTGAAGAGGCTCCAATCAGAGGAAAAATTACCAAGGAAATCACAATTGGCACTACGACAGTTAAGCATGATTTTATAGTGGCGGAAATAGTAGACGAAATAATACTTGGCATGGACTTCATCATAAGAAACGGTTTCACACTAGATTTAACAAGAAAAATTTTGAGTTATGTCAACACGGAGATCCAACTAAACATTGATTGTGACCAGAGCCCGAAAATTAAACAAGTTATTGCTCATAAAAATAGAAAAATACCACCTAATTCAGAAGCAATTGTTTGGGCGAAATTAAATGGAGATTGTGGGATAAGCAAGTTGTGGGTTATAGAAGCGAATGATGAGCAAATGACAAAAGACAAAGTTGTTCCAATAAGAGTTCTCAACATGGAAAACTCGTCCAAATTAATTAAAAAGGGAACAGTGATAGGCCAGTGTCAAGAGGCATCAGTGATTATAAATTGTGAGTCCAATCGATCAAGGGACTACGGCACAACGCAAATAAACAAACAATCTACTCACAGGTTTAAAAATGAGTGGACGAAGGATTTGGCTGCCAAAGAAAAGAGTCAAGTGCAACAGCTAATTGACAAATATCGGTGTATATTTGCTGAAAAGGGCCAAACGGATGGCAGAACTGCCATTGTAAAACATCGAATAGACACTGGTGATTCTAACCCAATTCGTCAAGCACCAAGAAGGGTACCACTTCCGAAAAGAGACGAAGTATCACATTTGGTTGAAGAAATGCACACAAATGGCGTGGTGGAACCATCTGAGAGTCCATGGAGTTCACCAGTAGTATTGGTGAAAAAGAAGGACGGTAGTACTCGGTTTTGCGTTGATTACCGAAAACTTAATGATGTCACCAAGAAAGATAGTTATCCGCTGCCTAGAATCGATGACACCTTGGATACACTATCTAATGCTAAGTGGTTTTCAACGTTGGACTTGCAAAGCGGTTACTGGCAAGTGGAAATCGAAAAGAAAGATCGAGAGAAGACTGCATTCAGTACTGGAGATGGACTATGGCAATTTTTGGTAATGCCGTTTGGACTATGCAATGTCCCAGCAACATTCGAGCGGTTAATGGAGCACGTATTAAAAGGTTTACACTGGAAAACATGCCTAGTATACCTTGATGACATAATTGTTATGGGCAAGGATTTCAACGAACATCTAAGAAATCTTGAGGAAGTATTCATTCGATTGAAAAGTGCGGGTCTACAAGTTAGCCCAAAGAAATGCTCACTTTTCAAGAAAGAAGTCAAGTATCTGGGTCATCGAGTTACCACGGAAGGAGTGCATACCGATAAAGATAAAATAGTTGTAGTAAAGGAGTGGCCCAGACCGCAAAACCTACATGACCTACTAAGTTTCTTGGGGTTATGTACATACTACAGGCGATTTGTTCCAGGTTTTGCCAATGTTGCTAGCAGCCTTCACGAGTTGACAAGAAAGAAACGCGCATTTCAATGGGGCAATGATCAAGAAAGGGCGTTTTTGAAATTAAAAGGTCTCTTGTGCTCGGCACCAATTCAAGAAAAAGTGATCGCATACTACAGTAAAACCTTGTCCAAACCCGAGCGAAATTACTGTGTCACCAGGAGGGAGCTTCTTGCTGTAATCGAAAGTGTGAAAAATTTCCACAAATACCTGTACGGGCAACAGTTTCACTTGAGAACCGATCACGCTGCACTGAGATGGTTACTTCAGTTCAAAGACCCAGAAGGCCAAATTGCGCATTGGATAGAACGATTACAGAGCTACGATTTCACCATAGAACATCGTAAAGCAGGTCATCATGGAAATGCAGATGCTCTGTCACGACGCCCATGTAAACTAGAATGCAGTCATTGTTCAAGAGCGGAAGGAAAAGAAAACATAATTGACATTCGTTTGCTAAATGTTTTGCCCGATGAAAAATGGACTCCGGAACAAATTCAAATTGATCAAAAGAGTGATCCCGACATCACAAAAATCATGATGTTCAAGGAACATCAAAGAAATCCATCATGGGAAGATATAGCTGCTGACAGTGCCATAACTAAAGCTTACTAGGCACAGTGGCAGAGCTTAAAGCTACACGATGGTTGCTTATATCGTGTATGGGAAAATGAAGATGGCACATCCGCTCGAAGTTTGATTGTTGTTCCCAAGCCAAAAATAAAAGAGATATTAGCGGAATACCATGGTGGATCTAGTGGTGGTCATTTGGGCATTAATAAAACGGTCGAGAAGGTAAAGAAACGTTTTTATTGGAGTGGATGCCAAGAGTCAGTCGCCGATTGGATTCGCAGTTGCCCGCAATGTGTACCAGCAAAAGGACCAACAGTCAGAAGTCGCGGTAGGATGCATCAGTACAACGTGGGAGCACCATTCGAGCGTATTGCCATGTATGACGCCGGGCCGTTTACAATCAGTGATGCGGGGAATAAGTATGTGCTTGTCGTCATTGACTACTTCAGCAAGTGGCCTGAAGTGTATCCCATGCCGAATCAAGAAGCCACAACAGTTGCAGATGCATTAGTTAACAACTGGGTAAGTCGTTTTGGAGTACCGTTGGAATTGCATTCAGATCAAGGAAGAAATTTTGAGTCTTCACTTTTTAAGGAAGTATGCAAAGTCCTTAACATACACAAAATACGAACAACGCCTTTGCACCCGCAATCTGACGGCATGGTGGAAAGATTCAATCGGACTTTGGAAGAGTATCTCAGAAAAGTGGTTGATAAAAATCAAAAAGATTGGGATAAACACATACCACTGTTTCTCATTGCATATCGAACGGCGGTTCATGACACCACAGTTGCTTCACCTGCGAAAATTGTTTTTGGAACAGACTTAAGATTACCCGCGGATTTCAAGTTCGGTGCGAGTCCTTCAGCTGGAATTCCTGTACACAATTATGTTTCCAGGAAAAGTGAAGAAATGAACGAAGTGCATAAGTTTGTAAGGCGGCGTACACAATTTGCGAGTGATAAGATGAA
Organism: Dryomyza anilis; assembly: GCA_951804985.1. Classification (NCBI taxonomy): domain Eukaryota; kingdom Metazoa; phylum Arthropoda; class Insecta; order Diptera; family Dryomyzidae; genus Dryomyza; species Dryomyza anilis. The sequence continues at coordinate 67,736,116 of OX638135.1, forward strand.
GGCCAGATACGACTTGCGCACAAATTCAGAGGGATTTGCGGAAGGAGAACTTGTTTTGCTCTATAACCCACAAAGGAAAAAAGGCTTATCCCCTAAGCTACAATCACACTAGGGGACCATATAAGATAATTAAAAGAATTAACGATGTCGTGTATCGGATACAGAATACTGCAGGCGTTAGACGAAAAATGAAAGTGGTACATTTAGAAAGGTTGCCGCCGTATAGAGAGAGAGAGGATTAACATCTGTTCGGGACGAACAGATTTAGGTGGAGGGCAGTGTTACGAAAAGAGGTAATTTGCTCCACTGTACAAGCAATCAACAATAATAAATGAGACGCAAGACAATTCAGCGCACTAAGCAATGTGTCTCTTTCTAACACATTGCTTAGTGCGCTGAATTGTCTTGCGTCTCATCATTCGGATGGTCATTCAGCGCACTATGCAATGTGCGAGAAAGAGATAGAAGATCAGCACATTAAAACACATGAGTGCGAATAAGATGCCAATAGCATGCGTCATTCACGAAACAGCAGTTGAAATAAGTGAATAAGTGATTAAGTTGTCATTTAAATAAATAAAGTTAATTAATACTGGTTGAAATAATACTAGTTAAAACCAAATATTAGTGTGTTTTTAAATTTTGTACACAATCCAGTGATACGAACTTGTAGAACAGTTTTCCGTAGACTTAATTTTCGTAACAATATATATATATATATATATATATATATATATATATATATATATATATATATATATATATATAAATCAATTATTTTAAACCTACTACTTTAATTGGAGATATTTTTAAAATATTTTGAGATAATTGTAAAGTCAATTAATTCGCCATACTACTTTTCTTTGTAAGCATAAACTCATTTTATGTTCTAATGTTTGGTTCAGTGAACAGTGTTGTTCTACGATTTATTGTTATGCTATGTAACTAATTTTGTCGTAGAATAAAAATTATATGTTGATCATCAAACAAAATGACTTCTGAATAAATTATATATGGATTCCCGTTGACCAAACCATTGTATTATTTTTGGGATATCTATATATATAAAAGGAATACTAAATTGATAGCAAGGTTGGGTAAGGGGCAATCGGGGACAAAAACAACAGTTCCTCGTGCCAAGGTTTTTGGAATATAGAGCGATTTTATTAATATAAAAAAAACATTTTTATTTATATCAGGGACCCGTGCTTAGCTGTGGACGTTTTTATGGGTTTTATCAAATAACAATTCTCCGCCAAAACAACTTTTCTCAAAGACAATTGTTTCTCAGACTGCGCATCCCCGTAGAATTCTTCCCAGTAGAATATTTCGCCGTAGAATTCTTCTCAGTAGAAATCTTCGCCATAAAATTCTTCTCCATAGAACGCTTTCCGTAGAATTCTTCCCGTAAAATTCATCCCGGTAGAATCGTTCCCGGTAGAATTCTTTTTCGTAGAATTCTTCCCCGTACAATTCTTCCCCGTAGAATTTTTCCCAGTAGAAGTTTTAGTGTGGTGAGTTTTAATTTGGTGAGTTTCGGTGTGGCGAGTTTAGGTGTGGTGAATTTTGGTGTGGTGATTTTTAGTGTGGTGATTTTTAGTGTGGTGAGTTTTAGTGTTGTTAGATTTAGTGTGGTGATTTTTTGTGTGGTTGTTTTTAGTGTGGTGAATTTTATTGTGGTGAGTTTTAGTGCGGTGAATTTTTATGTGGTGAATTTTATTGTGGTGAGATTTTGTAGTGAATTTCAGTGTGGTGAGTTTTGGGGTGGTGTATTTTAGTGTGCTGAATTTTTATGTGGTGAATTTTATTGTGGTGAGTTTTAGTGTAGCGAAATTCAGTGTGGTGAATTTTATTGTGGTGAATTTTAGTGTGGTGAATTTTTATGTGGTGAATTTTATTGTGGTGAGTTTAAGTGTGGTGTATTTCAATATAGTTAGTTTTATTGTGGTGAATTTTAGTGTGGTGAGTTTCGGTGTGGTGAGTTTATGTGTGGTGAATTTTGGTGTGGTGAGTTTTAGTGTGGTGAGTTTTAGTGTAGTGAGTTTTAGTGAGGTGAATTTTAGTGAGGTCAATTTTATTGTGGTGAGTTTTAGTGTGGTGATTTCAGTGTGGTGAGTTTGGATACTTTATCTTTTTTGTTTTTTTGTTTTTTTTGGATTTTAGTTTAATGATATTGGCTTTGTTTTTGGGTTTTTGCTTTTGTTTTGTGCTTTTGCATTTATTTTTTTTTGTATTTAAGTTTTTGTTTCATGTTCGTAGCAGGTGAAAGTCCCATGTTAAATGGTATATATATATATATATATATATAAACTATATATATATATATATATATATATATATATATATATATATATATATATATATATATATATGTATATATATATATATATATATGTATATATATATATATATATATATATATATGTATACATATATATATATATATATATATATATATATATATATATATATATATATATATATATATATATATATATATATATATATGTGGTATCGGCACCATTAATTAAGAAAATGCGTAATGTTTTATTGAAATTATATTCCAGAATGATTTATGAATATAAAATATCTAAAAACGAAAAACTAAAAATTCAAGGAAAACTAAATTTTATAAACGAATAATACGTTAAGTGGGGAACAGCAAGTAGAAGTTCGGTATCCACCACACGGCCAATCCTGATCTTAAATCGGTCCCCGATTAAACATTCCATGGCTTCATAAAATCACTTGTTGTAGATGTAATAATAGGTCCTTCGCCGTTTCCAATTTTCTTTACATCATACCTATTGTTTATCTTAACCTTTGTTACAACGTACGGTCCAAAGAACTTTCCCTTGAGCTTCAAATTGGTTCCAAACTGTGTCCTTTTTATTGCCACCATGTCACCAATGTCGTAACTTGCTGATTCCTTCTTGTTTTTGTCGTACTGCTTCTTCTGTTCTTTCTGTGCTTCTAAAATATTGTCTCGAACAATTTGACGTTGAATTTCACGACTTTCTGCGAATGATTGGACCAATTCTTCATGCAATATATCAGATACGTTGAAGTCATCTCCAGGTCTCATAGCAACACCTGTAAGTACTTCATGCGGTGTAGAGTTAACCACTCTGTGATACGATGAATTTATGCAGCTCTGGACTCGATCAACGTACTTGAACCACTTATCTGGCTCATCAATCGCCAACTTTGAAAGTGTCGAAATAATAACTGAGTTGACACGTTCAACCTGTCCATTTCCTCTAGGTACTCCAGTTGTTATTTGCTGGTGCATTATGTTATTAGCGCTGCAAAAATTTCCAAAATCATTCGATGTAATGCAGACCCCTTGTCCGTGATAAATCGTTGCGGGTATCCAAACGTTTTCGATAACATTCCAAAACGCTCTAAGACTTCTTTTGTGGTAGTTGATTTCGTAGGATAAATCCATGTGAATTTTGAAAATCCATCAACCACTACTAGCAGGTACTTGTATCCTTTCGACGTCGAAGTTAGTGGTCCTAGATGATCCAAGTGAAGCGTGACAAGTGGTAAATCGTCTTTTGGAATAGGACAAAGTTTTCCTTCATGTTTTCCATATTTTCTGTTCATTATTATGCACTGAATGCAACATTGTATGTATCGTTCAACCTTAGCTTTCATTTTATCGAAGTAGTAGTCTCTCTTGATCGATTTCATTGTCTTCTGGATACCAAAATGTCCCTTGTCATGTGCCTTTCGTATAACGTCTTTTTCCATACTTTCTGGCACAACAACAGTCTCTATACCATCGAAACGCTTCATCAGAATACCGCTGCACAAAAAATAATCCTCAAATAACTCATCTTCCTCCAAAATCTTCTTGATAGCTGTAATCCTGTCATCGCTACTTTGTTCTTTCCTAATGAGTGCTGATATAGTTGCTTCCACAACAAAAACTGGATTCCGACTCAAAGCATCTTACATGCTTCATACTTTCACCTTTCCTGTGCTCTATCTCGTAGTTGTATTCTTCAAGATATAATGTCCATCTCTTTACTCTCGGAGGAATATCTACTTTATTCACCGTTCTTTGGAACGCAGCGCAGTCTGTTATAATTTTAAACTGCAAACCTAGTAGATACGGTTTCAGTTTTTTCACAGCCTCCACAATCGCAAGTACCTCCAACTCATAGGAGTGATCGTTTTTTTCAGCATCGTTGGTTGCTTTGCTCCAATAATATACTGGATGAAACTCTTGCTCGTTTTTTCGTTGGAAAAGAATTGCACCTAGACCAACCTTACTACCATCTGTATGCAACTCGGTAACTGCCAATGGATCATAGATATGCAATACTGGATTATTCTGTAGTTTAGTTTTTATTTCTTCGAACGCCAGCAAATGTTCATTCTGGAACTGAATCTTCTTAACGTCTTTTCTGAGTAATGTTGTTAGTGGGGCAACGATCATGCCATAACCTTCAATAAATTTTCGAAAATATCCAGTTAACCACAAAAAACTTTGCAACTGCTTTTCTGTAGTTGGAACCGGAAATTTTTTAACTGCTTTGATTTTTTGTGTTGAAGGAAATATTTGCGAATTTGATACCGTGTATCCAAGATACTCAACTTGTGTCTTCAAAAACTGGCACTTTTTCCAGCTCAATTCCAAACCATTTTCTGCTGCAACATCCAGAATGATTTTCAGCCGAGTGATGCCTTCTTCGTATGTCTGCGATGGGATAATCAAATCGTCTACATAATGAATTACGATTCCCTGTCGTATGAGATCTGCAAACACCATATATACGAATCTATTAAAACTTGACGGCGAATTACTGAGACCAAACGGTGTTCTTGTAAACATGTATTGACCATCCGCTGTTGAAAAGGCTGTATATTTCATGCTGTCATTATCCATTGGTACATGGAAGAACCCATTCTTCAAGTCGATCGTCGAAAATACTCTTGCATTCACCAATTTATCGATTTGATCATCGATCCGCTGCATTGGAAATCTATCTTTCTGGATTACTTTATTCAACTTCCGGAAATCAACGCATAGTCTGTAACTGGACTTGAAAATTCAGAATTGCTGGGTACAATGACACCTTCCTTTAACCATTCATCTACTTCATCTCGAACTATTTTGGTCTCCAACGGCGCAAGTCTCCTCGGACGCTGATATATTGGCGTTTCGTTATTTAAAATCAATGTTGTTTTCACAGGACACGCCACTGTCTTTTCCGGCTTATAATTGTTACACAAATCCAATATGATGCCCTCAAACCGCTTTTCCACATCTAAGCCGACAGTTTCTTCTACAAGTTGAATGCTTGATAGAAATTCCTTCGATGTCTTCTGAATTTTCTTCAACGATATGCCTTCTGCTGTCATATGAAGCTCACAGCTTTCCAAAAATTCGCGTCCCAATATGATATCATAACCCATATGTGAGACTGGTACTACGTAAAATTCACAAGTATACTCTTCATCAGCAACGGATATCATAAGTTTAATTACTCCCAATGGATTGACTTTGGTAGATCCAAGTCCTACGAAGCTGCGACTGGTTTGACGAAACATCGGTGATCCAATATCGCGATAAACGTCCTCCTTCATCAAGTTGACACATCTGCCAGTATCCACCAGTGAATCAATGCATTTGTGTCCAATTTTTGTTACAACAACAGGTTCATCTTTTGCGATTTTCAAACTACTTACATGCAAGTTTGACGTCGATGTTGATACAAAAGGATTTTGCACACAGTTTTTTGCGATGTGCCCAAAACAATTACACTTGAAACATTTCAAGCCTTTGCTTGCATTCGGGCAGTTTCTGGAGTTGTGACCTTGTGTACCACAACTAAAACACTTCAAACTATCACTCGGCGAATTATAAGATGGACTTTTTTTATGGTTGAAGAATTAATCCTCTCATACTCTTGAAATTTCACTTTTAGCTCATGAAAATTCGTCGCCCCGTACAGAATCATCTTATTCATGGAGTTGTCCTCAACGCCATCGACAATGTACCCTATGGTAGCAATGTCTTCCAAATTTATGCGAGCAGCCATCTCTCTAATCTCGTACATGTATGATCTCCATGATTCTGATGCACGTTTCTTGCGTTGTCTGAGTTTTTCATGCACATCACGGCTGTTAACCTGTTTCTTAACTTCTCCAAGAAGCACCCTTTTAAACTGCACCCATGAAAATTTTCGCGCTCTCCAGACATGAATGCCTTTGCCGCACCACATAGCTGTTTCCTGCCGTAAACCAATGCATCGCGATCGGACCATCCGAATAACACTATCATTTCCTCCATCGTCGTAATCACGATTCCACAGGAACACTATTGTCCTCGCCAGTAAATTTTTCCACCGATTCCTCAACGTCCTTGAATGTTAGCATACGACCCCTCTCTATATAGTCTCGTGACGACGAACCATGCGGGTCATCACTACCCTGCGTAATTTCGTTAACTTGCGCGGCCTCTGCCCCACCAGTAGTATCGTCGTCAGCTTCCGCAACTTCTTCGGGCGAATTCTCCTCATTTTCTGCTACTAAGGTCATCAGGCGTAGCTTCAGCACAGCCTTTGAACCCAGCACTGAGACTTCACGTCGACGTAGCTCTGCTTTCAGTTGTACCACGGACATCTTGTCCACCAATGATAAACTCAAATTCTCCATTTGTCCGTTTTCGTCTTACGTCTTATTACTTTTAAACTCGTCCTCTTGCACTTCTACGTTTTTTAAAACCTTACTTTGCCGCGAATTTCCCGTCTTGAAAAAGTTTTTTTTTTTTTAGGTTGAGCCCCCAAAATGTGGTATCGGCACAATTAATTAAGAAAATGCGTAATGTTTTATTGAAATTATTTTCCAGAATGATTTATGAATATAAAATTTCTAAAAACGAAAAACTAAAAATTCAAGGAAAACTAAATTTTATAAACGAATAATACGTGAAGTGGGGAACAGCAAGTAGAAGTTCGGTATCCACCACATATATATATATATATATATATATATATATATATATATATATATATATATATATATATATATATATATATATATATATACAAGTCAGCATATATCAAAACCAAAAATACAGAATATTTGAATTTGATTTTTTTAAAGTATAACATTTGTACCAATTGATTTAATTGATTTAAAGAAAAAGTACACTATATATATATATATATATATATATATATATATATATATATATATATATATATATATATATATAAATGGCCCTTACAACCGTAGGACAGTTTGGCCGTTGAGATACAGGGGCGGATCCAGAAGTATAATTTGATTTTTGTGCGCATTTTTTTCTAATTTTTTCTAAGATGCGGCTCCAAAAATTTATTTTGCGCCCTTTTTCATATTTTCTCATCAAATACAGTAAATAATGAATTATGCACAACTGTAGTTCTTTAAACCAACTTTTTTTTCTTTAAATCAATTGTACAATTGGTACAAATGTTATACTTTAAAAAAATCAAATTCAAATATTCTGTATTTTTGGTTTTGATATATGCTGACTTGTAAAGTGAAAATAATCATTAAAAATACGTTGTGTACATCTGAAGTAGTTTTCAAACGAGATGTCGGTATTGATCACCTTTAATATAATACACAAATTAAATTTTTTTTCCAAAGGTTACTGAGATATGTACACCTTCCTAAAATCTTCAAACTATCCTCTCTGTTTGGGTCCAAGGCTAAATTAGGGCGCGGTCGGACTTGTGGTACCTTTAACAACTGAGTTCATTTTATACACGAAACAAGTGTGGGTAGGCAAACGAAAAGAAATTTAATCTGGAGTCTATTATACACTAATTACACTCAAGGATTGAAACCTAAACGAATAACGGTTTCGATTTCGGTTTCGGTTTTTTCCGCGTTTCGGTTACGGTTTCGGTTTTAAGTTTTTGTAACGAAACGGTTTCGGTATACTGGTTCCAAGTTACGGTTTCGGTTTTTTTATAAAATTTCTTTTTTCCAAATTTTTCAAATAATTTAACATTGTTTATATTGTGCTAAGTTATGTTCAATTTGTGATATTGAGGTAAAGTGGGAAACGAAATTTAAACAATGTTTGTTTTTATTTTACTGAAAATATTGTGTTATATGAATTATTTAATTGATTTCGCCAGGAAACAATTTCAATCGCGGCCACAAGCCAATGAAAAGCAACATTTTGACTTCACCTGAGATATGATCTGAATTGCAGAGTGAGCCGAGAAGCGAACCTTAAACAAGAGCAGCAAGAATACATCGGTAATTGTCTTAAACTTCATGAAAAGAAGAAGAAGAATTTTATACAATTTCCATCCATAAAAGAAATTTTGAACCGCAATATCTGCCTGTATGTTCAAACTTGTCGAACTTGCACTTTATATTTCGTATTTTCTTAAGTAAGTAGTTACTGAGATTTTTATAATTTTACTTTTTTTTCTAATTTTTTCTGGCATTACCATTGTTTTTATACCCTACACTAAGAGTGAAAGGGTATATTCAGTTTGGTACGCCGTTTGTAACACCCAGAAGGAAGCATCTCCGGTATGGAAATGTTTATATATTCTTGATCAGCATGACCTGAGTCCTGAGTCGATTTAGCGATGTCCGTCTGTCCGTCTGTCTGTCTGTTGAAATCCCTACTGCTTTTAAAATTGAAGAGCTAGATAAATGAAACTTATAACTTAGATTACTAATATACCTACGCTGTATTGGCGAGATCGGTCCATTGTGACCTATGATCCGACCACTTATGTTCAAATACCTCATATAAAATGTACATATAAAGATCAATTTTTATGTATACGTGCTTAGGTAAACTTTTTTGGTCAAATATATATTGATATCATGCTCAAATACATGATAATAATGTTTTGCGGCGAAAAGACTTGTGGTTCACAAAAAAAAAATCGAAATTCGGTACACCTACCCATTTGTAAATATGGGTATCAAATGAATGGAAATTCTTCAGCGATTGAATGTTTGTAGTTATTTTCAGGATTCGTATACTTTGAATGGTAACCACACATATGTGTAGGGTATTTATAGTCGGCTTAGACCGACTATAATTTTGATAATTATAACTATCATAATTACACCTACTTTAAAATTTCCCATGTGATCTAACCTTCCCAACTGGTTTTATTATCTTATTATAATTCTATATTCCTTAATATATATTTCCAACATTGAGCTGGTTTGAAAAATCACTCAAAAATCAATTAAAGGACCCTTTAAATGATATTCTATTGAATAGATCCTTTAAAATAATTCAATAATTATTCAAATGAACTTTTATATATTTTACTTATACAATAAATAAAAAAACAACATCATTAAAAATTAAATCATTTTTTAACAATGAGTTGCTGGTGTTTTGTTGTTAATTCGATTTACCGCTACACAAATTAAAGAAAAAAAACCATTTTAGACCAAAGATCGTTGTTTTGGTAATATTGTTTCTCAAAAAACAACATGTTAATTTTTGTACAACAAAACATTTTTATTTTGGGAACTCCAAATTTTATTAAATGACATTTAAACATGCCCTGTACGTAAGATCTTCTATATAAAATAAAATATGTTTTTGTTTTTTTTTATACTTTTTTAAAATCCGTTTTAAACCGGTATAAAACCGAAACCGTTTATTTCAGTTTTGGATATCGGTTTATTTCTGATTTTCGTATAACGGTTTCGGTTTTGGTTTTAAAAATGAAATAGTTTTAAACGGATATCGGTTTAGGTTACGGTTTTATTCCTTGATTACACTATTTATTTTAAAAAAATGTCGCCTGCGGCGCTTCCTCAATATAACTTTCAAACGAAATATTATTCTATACAAATTCTAATCGCTATCATAAAAATGACCATATAATTACAAATGTTGCATTATTACCTTTCATTTAAATACCTATATGACCAAATATATAGGTGCACCGGATTTCGATTTTTCTAGGATATCACAGATCCGTGATACCCTATATATAAAATATATATATATATATATATATATATATATATATATATATATATATATATATGACCATATAATTACAAATGTTGCATTATTACCTTTCATTTGAATACCTATATGACCAAATATATAGGTGCACCGGATTTCGATTTTTCTAGGATATCACAGATCCGTGATACCCTATATATAAAATATATATATATATATATATATATATATATATGCGCCTTTTTTTCTAATTTTTCTAAGATGCGGCTCCAAACACAGTAAATAATGAATTATGCACAACTGTAGTTCTTTAAACCAACTTTTTTTTCTTTAAATCAACAGTTTTATTTCCTTAAACATGAAAAAATATAGGGTGCGGACGGATCTGTGATACCCTAGAAAAATCGAAATCCGGTGCACCTATATATTTGGTCATATAGGCACTCAAATGAAAGGTAATAATGCAACATTTGTAATTATATGGTCATTTTTATGATAGCGATAAGAATTTGTAATTATGTAAAAAATAAAAAAAACAGCCCAACAATTAATTATAATATTTCGTTGGAAAGTTATATTGAGGAAGCGCCGCAGGCAATATTTTTTTAAAATAAATAGTGTAATCAAGGAATAAAACCGTAACCTAAACCGATATCCGTTTAAAACCGTTTCGTTTTTAAAACCAAAACCGAAACCGTTATACGAAAATCAGAAATAAACCGATATCCAAAACTGAAATAAATGGTTTCGGTTTTATACCGCTTTAAAACGGTTTTTAAAAAAGTATAACAAAAAAACAAAAACATATTTTATATAGAAGATCTTAAGTATCAAAGCAACGATCTTTGGTCTATAATAGTTTTTTTTTCATTCATTTGTGTAGCGGTAAATCGAATTACCAACAAAACACCAGCAACTCATTGTTAAAAAATGATTTAATTTTTAATGATATTGTTTTTTTATTTATTGTATAAGTAAAATATATAGGGAGCCTGGGGTAAAGTGGGACAAGTTTAGAAAAGTTCATTTGAATAATTATTGAATTATTGTAAAGGATCTATTCAATAGAATACCATTTAAAGGGTCCTTTAATTGATTTTTGTGTGATTTTTCAAACCAGCTCAATGTTGGAAATATATATTAAGGATAACAGAATTATAATAAGATAATAAAAAATCAATGGTAATGCAAGAAAAAATTAGAAAAAAAGTAAAATTATAAAAATCTCAGTAACTACTTAAGAAAATACGAAATATAAAGTGCAAGTTCGACAAGTTCGAACCTTTCAAGTATACAGGCAGATATTGTAGTTCAAAATTTCTTTTATGGATGGAAATTGTACAAAATTCTTCTTCTTCTTCTTTTCATGAAGTTTAAAACATTTAGCAATGTATTCTTGCTGCTCTTGTTTAAGGTTCGCTTCTCGGCTCACTCTGCAATTCAGATCATATCTCAGGTGAAGTCAAAATGTTGCTTTTCATTGGCTTGTTTAAATTTCGTTTCCCACTTTACTCCAATATCACAAATTGAACATAATTTAGCACCATATAAACAATGTTAAATTATTTGAAAAATTTGGAAAAAAGAAATTTTATACAAAAACCGAAACCGTAACTTGGAACCGGTATACCGAAACCGTTTCGTTACAAAAACTTAAAACCGAAACCGTAACCGAAACGCGAAAAAAACCGAAACCGAAATCGAAACCGTTATTCGTTTAGGTTTCAATCCTTGAGTGTAATTAGTGTATAATAGACTCCTGATTAAATTTCTTTTCGTTTGTCTACCCACACTTGTTTCGTGTATAAAATGAACTCAGATGTTAAAACAAAAAAGGATCCTAAGGTTACTGGGGTTATCGGACCATGAACATAATAGCATATTAATCATGAGATCAATAACTTTCATTTCAGTACCTACATGTTCATATAGGTAGGTGTATAGTTTTCGATTTATCTAGGGTACCAAAAGTCCGACCGCGCCCTAATTTAGCCTTGGACCCAAACAGAGGGGATAGTTTAAAGATATTAGGAAGGTGTACATATCTCAGTAACCTTTGGAAACAAAATTCAATTTGTGTATTATATTAAAGGTGATCAATACCGACATTTCGTTTGAAAACTACTTCAGATGTACACAATGTATTTTTCATGATTATTTTCACTTTCAAGTCAGCTAATTTCAAAACAAAAAATACAGAATATTTGAATTTGATTTTTTTAAAGTATAACATTTGTACCAATTGTACCATTTGTACCATTTGTACCAAACTTAAGTTTTACATTTAACCTAGTTTTTTATACCATTTAATAGTTACTAATAGTTACTTGACCAATTATTGAATTAATTTACAACAGTGTTTTTGAATTTCAAAAATACTAAAAACGTTAAAATCGGATTATAAATCGTCGTTATAGAACTAAAAGTCATCAAATAACTTTTGTTTCAATATCGATTTTATTGCATTTTCAGCTATATACATTTGTTACCTTTCTAATCGAATAATCGTGGTTTTTCTAAGTTAACTAGTTTTAAAGAAAAAAATTATTGAAAATCACTATATATATTTTGAACTAAATTTATATATGCAAAAATCCATAAACCAAAAAAAGTAAATTTTTCAGGTTTTTCAAATCTTCAAGGGGTATCTCAAACAGTACGGAAAACCAAAATGTTGTTGAAGAGGAAAACAAGGATTACTGGTTAAAAGTTTTTTCATGCAAACAATTTTTTTGTTGATAAGTTCTTCAATTATATTTGAAACAATCCTAACCTTATAACGCAATGCGGATTGGACATACTTAAAAACTATATTTTGTGAATATTTTTAATTATGAAAAATACACCAACACTTCTAAAACTATAAATTGTCGAATTTTTATCGAACTTTCAAAAATGCTATTTGGACTTATAGTTGTACAACGAAGATATTCAAATATATATATATATATGTATATATATATATATATATATATATATATATATATATATATATATATATATATATATATATATATATATATATATATATATTTTAAAACTATGGCGCATTAGTATAGACAGTTTAAAGTAAAATTTAATTTCAAAATCATCTTTTTGACCATCATCTTTTGATACAAAAATTCTAAAAAAAGTCGAATTTTTTTTAAGTCGAATTATTTAAGTTGTCTTAAAATTGTCTATTTTATGCTTTTTTGAAAATGTTGCGCCTTTCTCTATATTTTGCGGCGTTCTATAGATGCACACACATTTTGTCAATTAGACGCCCTTCTGAAGAGGCGCAAAAATGTTGTAAATTAGTCGCATTTGCAATTTTATGCTTTTTCGAACATTTTACGCCCTTCTGTAGAGGTGGGAAATTTGCAATTTTATGATTTTTTGCAAATTTTTCTATAGTTCCCGCTCTTTTAAAAAGGCGCAAAATTTTGAATATTAGGCGCATTTTTTCATGTTGTGTTTTTTTAAAAGCTTGTTTAAAAAATTCAAAAGAGCGCCGGATCTGCTTTGCGCGCGCTGACACCAGGTAGTGTTGCCAGGTAGCCGCTGGATCTTGACGCGCTGGACTATGTCAATGTCGTCAGATAACTCATACAGCTCATGGTTTATCCAGATTCGATACTCGTTAGCAAAGTAGATAGGGCCAAAGATTTTACGTAGAATCTTTCTCTCGAACGCTCCCAGTACTCTCTCATCGGTGGAGGCCAGCGTCCATGTTTCTGCACCATAAAGTAGGACGGGCATGATGAGTGACTTGTAGAGCGTTATTTTTGTCCGGCGAGAGAGGGCTCTACTTCTCAATTGCATACTGAGCCCAAAGTAGCACCTGTTGGCAAGAGTTATTCTCCGTTTTATCTCCAAGCTGACGTCGTTGTTGCTGTTTACGCTGGATCCCATATAGACGAAGTCCTTCAAAATGTCTAACTTGTGGGTGTCAAAATCAGCTTTTTGTCCAAGACGCACGGACTCGTTCACCGCTAGATCCATTCGACGCGACTCTTTCTCCAATCTGGAGAATGCTGCGCTGACTGCTCGTGTGCTCCTGGCAATGATATCAATATCGTCGGCATATGCGAGCAGCATGACACTTTTGTTGAGGATAGTGGCGCTTTGACGGAGTTCGGCAGCTCGAACTATTTTCTCCATTAATAAGTTAAAAAAAGTCGCACGATAGGTAGTCACCCTGTCGTTCGGTATGAAATGGCTCGGAGAGGTCTTTTCCTATTCTCACTGAGCATCCTGCAAAGCCTTATAAGTTTCGGAGGTATACCTAACTCAGACATTGCGGCGTATAATCGTGTCAAAGGCGCCTTCATAGTCAACTAAAAGGTGGTAGGTGTCGATCTATTTTTTTAGGGTCTTCTCCTGGATTAGACTCAATGTGATAAGGTCCAATCAGTCTGTTGACGATGGGCTTCAGCCTTTCACATAATACGCTCGATATAACCATGTATACGAGAACCTTGTTTGCGCAGATAGTGGGATCCCCTTTCTTAAGGATTGGGCAGAGTATACTGAGGTTCCAGTCACTTGGCATGCTTTCATCCGACCATATTCAGCTTACGAGCTCGTGCATGCTCTCTATTACCTCGTCGCCTCCGGTCTTAAACAACTCAGCAGGCAGTCCATTAGCACCTGCGGCTTTGTTGTTTTTCAGCCGAGCAATGGCTGTTCTGACCTCGTCATGGTCGGGTGGCGGAATCTCAACATCGTCATCAAGTACTGGGGTTGCCGGGTTTACTTCTCTATCGGTGGAATTGCTGCCATCATCCCCGGTCAGCAGTTTAGATAAGTGATCCCTCCATATCTTCAGTGTGCTCTGGATATCTGTCACTAGATTCCCGTTCGCACCTTTACAAGAAGAGGCTCCGGATTTTGAACCTCCGACTAGGCGTCTTATTTTCTCGAAGAATCTTGGATTCTTGTTGTTGTTTGAATGAAAGGCTTCGAATAAACGGATTCAATATGTTGTTAATGTTTATTCTCAGAATAAATATTATTGCAATTAATTTAATTTATAAATACAATTAATAGATTCTTACTTTGTATTGCCTCGTTCAGATCTCGTTCAAAATGAAAGTTTTGTTTTCGAGATATGACAAATGCTTCATAAAATATTTAATTAAGGACGATAGATATAAATAACAATAGATATAAATAACAAATTTAATTAAGAAGTATTTAAAAAAAGAAACTTATAATGTGAACATAAAAAACGTTGTAACATAAGTAGTTCGTTGAAGCATTAATAAATAACAACCTCCCCCGTGAATTGACCGAGGGGATATTCACCAACACGCCTTCCGTCAACCGTTTGTTCCACGTCAAGTATGGCTAATTGATATTGGCCTTTGGATAACACCTTCAACAGTTTTTACTTGTTTGGAGCGTGCGAACCGTCCTTTCCAAGTTTCAATTCAATTATACGACCACGCTTCCATTGGGAACGTGGTGCATTGTGGTCACATATCAAAATTAAGCTGCCTACTTTTGCTTGATGAGATGGAAAGCACCTTCTGGTGAGTTCAGGAAGATATTCTTTAACCCAGTGAACCCAAAGCGTTCTTTAAGTTCTGCAAAATTCGTCCTTATGATCATATGGTGCTGGAGTTTGAGTTGTATTCAAAGAACCTAACAGAAAGTGATTAGGTGTAAACGGTTTCGGATCGTCAGGAGTTACCGGTAGATGTATTAAAGGTCTCGAATTAATATTTTCCGCTTCTAATAGTAGAGTTTGGAGTGTATCAATGCGAGTTCCTTTAACATTATAAACAAAGCCTTCTTAATTGATTTTACGAAGCGTTCCCAGACGCCTCCTGCACAGGAATCGGACGGGGTATTGAAAAGCCATTTAATACCCAAAGGCGCCAATGCTGCAGTGACATGGTTGTGATCCAAAAAATCTTTAACGCCATCCAACTCCTTCACAATTCTCTTGAAATTCGTACCGTTGTCACTTGTTATTTGTAACGGCACACCCCTTATATTAATAAAATTTCTGATGCACATTATACACGCATCACTCGATAAGTTTGTCGCGATTTCTACATGTACAGCGCACATTGTCAGGCATGTAAATAGTGCTACCCAACGCTTTTCGTGACCGTGACGTATTGTAACGTTAAAAGGACCAAAGAAATCAAGACCAGTATATATAAAGTGTCGGATAAAATGCATCAATCTGTCAACAGGTAAACATCCCATTTGTGGTTGCAAATGCTTCGACTTTCGGATTTTGCAAGCGTTGCAGATAAATTCCACTTTGCGTACCAGTGAACGTATTGATGGTATCCAGAAGTTATGTCGGATTTCGTTAATTGCAGTTGAAGTGTTTATATGTCGTTGGTTTTTATGACACGAGTCGACGAGCATGCTTGAAATTGTGTGATTAGTTGGCAAAATAACAGGTCGCCTTGAATACATAGGAATTATTGATGCCATATCAATTCTGGCGCCAACACGCATAACACCATTCGTGTCCACAAAGGGTTTCAGCGTTTTCAGTGTACTGCTTGTCATGATTGATTCCTTCCTTGTTAATGCTGTTACATTTCTGCATATGCTTCTTCATCAGCAGTTAGTTCCCCAGTCTGAAAATCTTTGCGAGTTACTCGTTGTTTCAGTGTTTTAACATACCGAATTATCCAAGCTTTAGTTCGCTTTAATCTGGAATAATTCGAGAACCGATTCACTTACGGGAACACATGTTTTATTAGCTGGGTCAAGGAATACCAATTTTGGTTCGAAGCTCATCCGCACTCTTGTCTTCTTCTGTAATTATGCTTGATTCATCTGGCCAGTCATCTTCGCCATGTAGAAGAAAAGTTGGACCTATTTTCCACCTTCCTTCGGTATCAAAGTTAACTGGAAATTTAGTTCTTGTTGCATCGTCCGTGGGTTAAGTTTTCCGGGACACCAGCGCCATTCAGGAATGCTGTAACTATCTAATATTTCAGATACTCAATTGGCGACAACCTGCTTATAAATGGTCAGATGGTCAGAGCATATCCAACGAATCACTGTATTTGAATCGGTCCAAAAAACGATCTTTTGCGCCTTTACCTCGTGACTTCGTAACAGCGTGTCCTTTAAACGCACTGCCATCACCGCAGCTTGTAAATCCAGCTTCGGCATTGAGTGAAAACGTGTTTACGCGCACGATGTTTTTCCGGCCACAAATTTTATCTCAACACGCTTTGAGCAAACCATACGCAAATACGCTAAGACAGCTAGAGCCTCCTCGCTTGCATTACAAAAGACGTGCAAATCGATGTCTGCACTTGTAAAATTTGACTGTAAAATTTTGCTAATAGTCCAAATGGATCGCATACAGACATCGTAAGACTTAACAGTTCGCGCTTTGTTGGTTTTCTCTCGAAGCTTAGAATTTCAGGTGGTACTTTATTGAATTTCAGAGCAAAATCATCCGTACTAGACTTCCAGTGCATACCAAGTATCCTATCAATTTTTTCATCTTCAACGTTCACTGAGTCGCTCTCTGTAGGATAATTTAGTTCTATATTAATCTTTTTAGAGTTTGACACAAAGCTATGCATAACGAATTCACCGGCTTTGTGGATTTTGATAACATCTTTAACAACTTGTAAGGCTTCGTCCTCTGTTTCTAAGCAATCCACATAATCGTCGACGTAGTGGTTTCCTATAATTCCCTTAAGAGCACGTTGATGAAGTGTGGAAAAATCTCTAGCGTTTGTATTTTTGACGAACTGTACAATGGTTGGAGAGCATGTGCTTCCAAATATCATTCTTTCCATGACATATGTTTCGACAGGCATAGATGAATCACATTTTCTGCATAAAAACCGTTGGGCATCTTGATCTTCTTTTACTATGTATACCTGGTGAAACATTTATTTTATGTCCCCGTACACTGCAAATGGGGCATTACGAAATTTAAAAAGAATCGTAATGAGTGGTTGATTGATTTCTGGACCAGGCAGCAGAGGTTTATTCATGGATACATTTTTTACTTCAGAATGTGGCAAGTAAAATGTTTTTGGTGTTCTTTGATCAGCTTATTTTTTAGACATGCATCTGGCATACCCTTATGACATATTCTGCTATTTTAGCACAGTATTTTTCGGCAAGTTCTGGGTCACGAGTTATTTTCTTTTCGACCCCTTGCAAGCGACGGTACGCCATTTCAAAGCTGTTTGGAAACGCAGTAAAAAAAATTTTCCTCAGTAGCCCAGCCTCATATCTCTCCCCACAACGTCTGGTTGTAGACTGTAGAATAGACAGTGCTAACTCATCATCGTTTGAGAGAAGGGGATTCTTGGTTTGACCCCGAATGTTTCGATATCAAAATAGCTTCTCATCATTATCTCTATGATTTATTTATTTCGCATTCACTTGTCACTTTTCTTAGATGGCATGATGTCCGTTCTTATGGTCGAAAATCGTCTTCAACTGGACCATATACCATCCAGCCTAATCTGGTCTTCGTAGCTATTGGGCCTGGATTAGGCAACGACAGTGGAACTGCGTTTGGTACAGTTAGAAATGCGTGTGTGAGACTCATGATAATTTTTGCCTGAATCATATTATAGACTCATGAATACTACTTATGGTCAACTCAACTTTTTCTGTGTACTCTCGTGACACCTGGCGATTTATCCATTGCAGTTCTAGTATGTCTTTGGGTTCTCTAATACCCAATTCGCGACCTATTTCGGTATCGATCATGGTTACGTTTGCTCCGTCATCTACAATCGCATATACTGTCAATGTTTTATCTTTTCCGTGTAATTTCACTGGAATGACTTGATATAATACTGAATCATCGGCACGGTTTGCATCAATTAGGCAACTTCTCCGTTCCGGTGACGGATATTGTTGAAATGAAGTTTTGAAATTCTTCGTTGCAGAGCTGTGTAGCAGTGGGTGATGAAAATAAGCCACGCCTAGTCTGAAACACTTTCAACCCAAAAGTCGTGGGAGAACTTAAATGTTTAAGGAATATGATTCGGACATCCCCCCGAGTATTTTAAGACTAAAATAAAAAAAAAATCGTAGGCAGGTTTTTTAAAAAATTGCGGTTTCAATTTTTTTTGTATGGTTTTTTGAAAATATATATATATATTTTTTTGCTTAAATTATTAACTTTAGGCAGTCAAATAATGTGCCATTGTAGGGACAAATGTGTATGTCGGTATAGGTGTAGGCGGTGGCACTGCGGACAAGCTGCAGTAGCATGTGACGTTGTAGGGACAAAGGTTGGCGTCGATATAGGCGTAGGCGATAGCACTGCTGATGAGGATGCTAAATTTTGTGTCATTAGGATGGGCGTAATAGCGTGCTCGGAATCGATTCGCCGTATTTCGTTGCATAACTCGACCGCTGTACTTCGTGGAATTCTGTTGTCCTTGACTAGAATTCCACGGAGTCTTTTGCTGATTCTAATTTGCGGTGCTCGAGTGCAGATTTTCGACGACATCAATGGCACAAAAGAATAAAAATGTTGTTGTTTGAATGAAAGGCTTCGAATAAACGGATCAAAAATGTTGTTGATGTTTATTCCCTGAATAAATATTATTACAATTAATTTGATTTATAAATACAATTAATAGATTCTTACATTGTCTTGCCTCGTGCAGATCTCATTCAAAATGAAAATTTAGTTTCGAGATATGACAAATGTTTCATAAAATTATAAATTAAGAACGAAAGATATAAATAACAATGAAGTATTTAATTAAGAAGTATGTAAAAAAAGAAACTTATAATGTTAACATAAAAAACGTTGTAACATAAGTAAACCGTTGGTACAATCAACAATTATTCCTGTACCCATGCATCTCAATCTCCTCACACTCACGTCTTTCTGCCTCTCTTTTTGTACGCCTGAAAAGACGCCTCTCTTCCATTCTCTTCTCTTTGTATCGCTCCTTCGCAGCTCGCGTAGCTACTGACTGCAGGGTGGATTTGTACGCAATGCTTTCTCTGCAGTGGCCGCGCGACACTCTTGGTCATACCACTGATATCTCAGGGGGCGTTGGAATCCAAACAGCTCTTCGGCAGCCGTATGCATAGAGCAGGATATATGGGTCCACTGCGCGCATATATCATTGAGAAGAGGAGTGATTTGTCTAAGCAGGTGTGAGAGTCGAATGGAAAAGGATTGCGTTGTCTGCTGTCTTTCCGACGTCTACCTTTCTCTGCGTTTGGTTCCGTACGTTCTTCGCAGCGCTTAAGCATGTGCGGACTTGGCTGGTAATGGTCCGAGTCCATATTGGAATCGGATAGTGCGTACGTCCATCACGCGATTGTGGGACAATAGATGGCTTCTCTGCCCACCTTGGCGTAAAATATTTGCACCCCAAAGCGGACCACTCTATACTCTATATATATATATATATATATATATATATATATATATATATATATATATATATATATATATATATATATATATATATATATATATATATATATATATATATATATATATATATATATATATATATATACATATATATATATATATATATTTATATATATATATATATATATATATATACATATATATATATATATATCGACATATATAATAATCGACATATTTTACTTTTTTTCAGTATTGCAAAGTAAACCTAACGCAACTGCTACTTAATGGTTTCCACATATTCTGCGACATGTAGCATCCAGCGCAGCCGCATGACCACTTCAGGACAGATCATGTTTTAGGAACACTTGCACTCATTTCGGATATATATATATATATATATATATATATATATATATATATATATATATATATATATATATATATATATATATATATATATATACATATATATATCGACATATTTTACTTTTTTTCAGTATATATATATATATATATATATATATATATATATATATATATATATATATATATATATACTGAAAAAAAGTAAAATATGTCGATTATTAAGCTAACAATATCTATGAAAGTCGACATAAATTTGTAATTTAGTTACCCTCATTTATTGAAAATAGTGATGAGTTTGTTTTGAGTACCAAACAATAAATTTCTATTTGTCGCATTCTCTACCGAGAAATAACGCTATAAAAAAAAGTTATTTTTTTACGAATTTTTAGCGTGATTTTTATACCCTATTTAAGACGTAAATTTCGGATATTTGAATAATATTCTGAGCGTGATGGGGTTCAGCATAATTAAGAACTTTAAATTTAAGGTATACAATTAAATATCGCATATAAATATTATTATTTTATAAATATCTCCACTAGACGTACCCTACACGTTCGGGCCCGACCGACTATAAAAGTCCGTCATGCACGAGCACAACCCTGACAGCTAAATTTGCAGGCACTCACGAGAAGCACGACAAAGTTCAAAAAAAGGAAAAAAAGATTTATCTACAAATTTAGCAGAAAGTAGATTATTCGGTAGTCCATGTCTAATTTTAGATTACTTCAATATATATTTGTAATTGATCCGGTTTCATTTTTGTTTATTTTTATTGTTGAGAAATTAAGAAGTAGATGACGAGTGCAAGCGCAATAACCATCGTAGAGGGCTCTGCGTGATAAAAAAATCTGAGGATAGGGATTATTCAATTTTCTGTCGAAGCGCTCAGATCATTTTTTGTAACCTTGCCAAATGCTGGTTATGACAGTGCGTTCTCAAAGCAAAGGACTATGATAAATATAATGTTAAGATGATAACATTTACCATTGATCCTCGTTAAAAGCGCCGCAGGCGTATTTTTTCTTGTTATTTTTGTCTGTTTGAAATATATCGAAAAAATTTTCGAACTTCTTTGATCCTGCCAAAAATGTAGTCTGGAGTATATTTCTAACACTAGAGACAATATTATAAAACAGATCTAACAATTATCCAAAATTGTTGCAACTTTTTATGTCCGCAAAATCGTACGATATCGAATTAGTTCTTGTAATAATATCTTGTAATAATATCAAAAATCTTTGGCCCTATCTGCTTTGCTAACGAGTATCGAATCAGGATGAACCACGAGCTATATGAGTTATTCGACGACATTGACATAGTCAAGCGCATCAAGATCCAGCGGCTTCGCTGGCTAGGTCATGTCGAACGAATGGATGAAAACACTCCAGCCAAGAAGGTGCTTGAATCGAAACTCGAAGGTGGACAGCGTAGAAGAGGGCGTCCAAATCTGCGTTGGAAAGACCAAGTTGAGGACAACCTGGCAACGCTTGGTATTTCTAACTGGCGTCAGCGCGCGCAAAGCAGATCCGACTGGCGCGGCTTCATCTCAGCGGCCAAAACCGACCCACGGTTGTAAGGGCCATTTAAGTAAGTAAGTAATAATATCAAAGGCCAAATCGTACTAAAACTGCAAAAATAGTTCAAAGCGACAAATCGCCGTTTGTTTTTTCGAAACGATAATAAAAACGATTCTGGATTAATATTGCATCAAATAGTTCAAATATATAGAAATATATTTCAAAAACATTGCGATGTGGAAAATCTTTAAATATTCTAACATAAAATTTTGCTGTACGAAAATTACGAAATTTTAAATATTAGCAACGAGATCGGATTGTTGTTATCCAAGTTAGTTCGAGAAAACTTCGAGGCATAAATCACTTCTTACCAAATTTTGTAGGTTTTTGTTACAAATAATACCTAAACATATTGTAAAAGTTTGTTTTTAGAATATCGTATATAATTTTGATATTTATATAAATTTATGCACAATTTATTTAAATTGTAAGGACAATCCATTGATTCGATGTTCGGATTTAAGAGTTATGACTAAGTTTGTTTTACTATCCTTAACACGAGGTTTGCAGTATTCTACGGTCGAGTTTTTTTTCTACAACCACAAAAAGTAATTATTGCTTTTTTTTGAAACTTTGAACCACTGTATCTCTGGAGAGGGTGAGTCTTGAACTCTGGTAGATTTGGTGTGGAATGTCTCTAATACAAAAAGTTTTAGTTACTAAAAAAATATGTTAAAATGAATCCAATTCCAATTTGTACAATGCAAGACTCTTGTCTGCAAATTTTTGATTCTTGTTTTATTCTGATTTGCGCCTTTATTTGATACTGAAGCTGATTCCGAAAATGGATTTGTTAAATACTGTCCAGTTTTTAAGATTTTTAAGTTTTAATTATTTTTCTCTCCTTTTATTTTTAATAGTCGAACCAAAAACAATAATGTAATTTTCTCTTCGGTGTTAGATGTACAAAACAATGCGCTACCATATATTTTTTATAAATGCCTGTGAAATATATCCAAGGGAAATTCTAAACTTTACATTACATTTAAAATTTTATGAATATAAAACAATATTAATTATTTGATGAAAAAAGGAAAACATTATTGTTATGCCATTTGTGCAACGTGATTTATAATATTTAAAATAAAAATTAGGAAAATAAATTCAGACTCTATATTAAAAACTCATCAATCAACTCATCAAAGTTTTTAACCAAGATTAGTAATGTAATTTAATATCTTTTTAACGTCTGAAAATAAAGTATTTTAAAAATTTTTCAATTCTTAAAAATATATTTTTTTATATTATTTAAAAAGTCTTCGCGGGCCACAGAGAAATGTTGGCGGGCCGCGTGTTGGGGATATTAATGTGGGATATTTAATTGTATACCTTAATTTTAAAGTTCTTAATTATGCTGAACCCCATCACGCTCAGGATATTATTCACATATCAGGAAGTTACGTCTTATATCCCCATAAATTAAAAAACTAGTATAAAAGTATAAAATAACTAATAAAAAAATTATAAAATAAAAGTGGGCGAACTACGCCTATATTTAAAATTTTGTAAGGCAAATATTTCATAAATTTGATTTTAATAAAATTTTCACTATGACAACCGGGAAATAATGTAAAAATGTGAGCGTATCACGCCCATTTTGGGACCACATATTTTTATGTAAATTCAACAGTATGTTTTAAATTTGATAAGTAGATCTTGAATAGTTTTCGAGTAATTGATTCCTAACGAGTTATATAAATAAGTCTTGTATGGGAGGTGGGCGTGCCCATTGACCGATTTGGCTCATTTCAAAACACAGTTCCTACTTTTGGCTAGAACATATTGTGACCAAATTTCATCACATTCTGACCATTTCATCACATTTCTCCATTTAAAATTGAATATAATCACTGCCCATCATGACTCGTCAGTAAAATAAAAATATCTATTTATGGAATGGTCAAAATGGCTGAACTTGCATACGTACGTACATACACAAATATCTACGTACCTACTTTGTGATGTCTTTGCTATACTGTTTTTTTTTCAGTCGCGTCATTACCATATACTGAATTGCACATAACGTGGAGTCTGCACTGTTTTGTCTAAAAAATGAATATGAATACCTCAATGAACGCAATTCATAACAATAATGAATGCGTTTATGTTAGTTTTACACAAAATGTGCGATGCATATATATGAAGAATAGTTTGTAAATAGAATATTCATTTATTTTATGAACCGTGTCTCTATTAACGGTGTTCATTCCATTTATGTGCGCGCCAGAGTATTTCTTAATATATCAGCAGATTTTATCGCAAGTCGTGTACCACCAATTCTGTTGAAATATTTTATTTAGTCAAAATAAAGTTGGCTGCGCATTCTAAATCAACAATTCAATTAAAAACATGTGTGTTATAGGAAATACAGAATATTTAGTAAGTACTTCATAATTTAAGTTTAAAATAGTTTAACATTTTAGTACAACAGGTAGTTTCGATGGGTCAAATGGTTTGTGCTCAGGACGTCCATATCATGACTCCAAAATAGAATAACTTCAAACTAATAATATTATTTTTTTAATATACTTTAAACATTCCTGATTATGTTAGTTTTATAAATATTAAATGCAAAATTTTATTTATATTTGTACTGTACTGTTCAAATACATATATATATATTTGTATTTTATGGGTCAATATATGGAATTGGTTCCAAAATTCATTCCATGGGAATCAATTTTAAAAGTAGTTTCAAAAGTTCTTCCATTGAAACCATTTGAAGAAGTAGTTCCAAAAATAATTCCATGGGAACCACTTTTAGAAGTATATCCAAAGTAATTCCAAAGGAACCATTTTAAGAAGTAGTTACAAAAGTCATTCCATGCACAGAAAAAAATTGTTCATAAATGGATTGAACGCCGTTAATTGAGAGACCGTTCATAATATAAGTAGAAAAAATCATTCTATTTATGAACTACCGTATATACACAGAAAAATCCTCTTTTGGCATGAGGTTAATTGAACCAACGTTTCAGTGTTGCAACCGAAATACAATTGTTGTAACCTCATGTCATTAAAATGAACGTACCTTATTTTTCTACAACCGAAATGTTAGTCCGCGCAACTGCACGTTCGGTTGCCGTAATCTCATGATTGCATTTTTTATTCTGCCAAAATTGATATCGTGTATTTGTTACGGCGATTAAGTAAATTGTTGTATCAAAAAAATAACTGACAAACGGCAACCTCATGTCTATCAGCAGTTCGGTTGCCAGTTTCTTGCCAACAATTATGGATACATGCAGAAATAAATAAACGTCAAAAATTTTCACATGTCAAAAACAATAGAAAATTCATTAATTAAGTTACATTGCGAAATAAATATATAAATATTAATAAAATAATACATTTATTTAATACAAATTGCTCATTAGCTAGTGAAATATAATATAAATAAAAAATATGTGACCAATGAAAATTGGTTATGAGGTTATGAGGAAATAAAAAAATAAATGAATGCAGATACATGTATCCTTTTATAGTTTTTTTTTCTTCAGGGAGCAGGAATTAGTAGATATACTTCTAAATTGTGTGCGCGACAATTTTACTCAATACATATAGATACATAAGTTTTATAAACATAAATAACTATGTATAGTATAGAAAACCTCATGCTTACCGACAAGGAGGTTGCGACAACCTCATGCTCACCAATTTGGAGGTTATCGCAACCTCATGATCTCCGATTTGGACGTTACCAAAACCTCATGTTCACCGATTATGAGGTTGTCTCAACCTCATGATCACCGATTTGGAGGTTGCCACAACCTCATTCTCATTGACTAGGAGGTTGACACAACCGAATTAAGAGGTTGTTGCAACTATTTTATCAGTTGTTGCCGCAACCGAATGATTCGTTAGGGCAATTTGCCGCAACAAATCAGTTCTCTGTGTGTACAAATCTCACAATTTGAGCGAAATTGATATAAACGCGTTCATAATTGTTATTTTTTGACGCAAAGCACCGCAGCCCTCACGTCACGTGCAATTCAGCCGAGCATAAAGGCCATACTGAAAAATAAAAAAACAGTCCACAAAAAGGAGCATAGAAAATACAACTCAAATTAGGTGGTATTTGAGTATTTGTGTATGATATGTGTGCAACTGCAACTCTTGACCATTCTATAAATAGATATTTTTATTTTACTGACGTGTCATGCCGCATGACGCGCAGTGATTATTTTGACTACTCGTCGCGACGCGTCGATATTCGATGATAGCAGATACAGTTCTTAGTTTTTTACAGAGTTCGGATTTGCACGCACGCGCACGCCCGTACCCTTCTTCCAATGAGAAGTAAATTTGTTTACGCAGACACTGCACTCGGGCATCACATTTTTTTTTACAACACTTCCCGTCGCAACGAGTAATGCTTTTCACTATTCTCGGTACCTGCCACGTGCGGGCTACGAAAATTAGGAAACCGAACTGCTGCCAAGCGCCGAAAATGAAAACTAAAGTCCGCGCAGATGTGGAATGAGAAAATAAAGAAGCATATCGCGCAAGTGCTATGGTATTTTTATTGCGGGGCAACTCCGTGCAAGAGCGAAAACAGGCTGCCCCGGGCAGCACGAGAATTTTTCACAGCCAGTTAATTTTGTTGTTGTATGACATGCTTATGTGGCGCAAGAGTTCGGTACTGATATAATAGACTGCGAAATGTTTCAATAGTTTTTATATATAACTATCATATATCCTATACATATAATAAATCTCTTTGTTGGTTTGTCCGTTTGTTGGTTTGATTGTTCCGCTTCTCCGTCTAAACGACTGATCCGATTTTCTTGAAATTTTTACCACAGATGCGGTATGGTCTGGAAGGAATGATATGTTATATGTGGGCAGGTTTTAACGTGGGGCGGGAGGCGTGTTACCTCCCATACAACCTAAACTTTCAATACGATATAACTCGTCATTTTAACCAACTACGAACATGAAACAAAAAACTCAAATACAATAAAAAAATTAAAAGCAAAAACACAAAAGCACAAAACAAAATCAAAAATACAAAAACAAAAGCAATAACATAAAACTAAAATCCAAACTAAAGGAAAAACAGAAAAAGGAAAGATAAAGAAAAACAAACTCACCACACTAAAACTCTCCACACTAAAACTTACCACAATAAAATTCACTACATAAAAATTCACCACAATAAAACTCACCACAATAAAATTCATCACACTAAAATTCACCACTCTAAAATTCACTGCACTAAAACTCACCACACTAAAACTCACCACACCAAAATTCACCACATCTAAACTCACCACACTAAAACTTATACTGGGAAAAACTCTACGGGAAAGAATTCAACGGGATGAATTCTACAGGAAGAATTCTACCGGGAAGAATCGTACGGGAAAGTTGGGAAGAATTCTACTGCGAAATATTCTCCTGGGAAGAAATTTACGGGATGCGCAGTCTGAAAAAGAATTGTCTTAGAGAAAAGTTGTTTTGGCGGAGAATTATTATTTGGTTACTACATTTATAAAACCCATAAAAACTTCCACAGGGAAGCACGGGCCCCTGATATAAATAATAAAAATGTTTTTTATATTAATAAAATCGGTCCATATCTTTGAATTCACAAAATCTTGGCACCAGTCGTGCTAGTTGATAATACAGAATAGTTCAGAAATATTAAAATACACTTTTAAACGATGTTTTAATTTTGTTTATTAAAATTGTATCATTTAGCTATTCGTTGAACAAAGAAATAAAGTTAACATGAAATCTTAATAAACAGTTTTATTCAAATACTAAAATTATTATGAGTAATAATCTTTTAAATAAAAAAAGCTCTGTTTAAAATGCAGCATACTTAATTATTATACATACATACTTAATTGTTTGATGCGACACCATTAATGTACATGGTAAGCTTTGAAATATAATGTAATGACCAAAATAGAATTTTGGTTTAATTTAGGTTTTCTTAATTTAATCGGACAACTAATCATTGCTCTTGCACTAAGAAAAAAGTAGCCCAATACAATGTATTTAAATTAGATTTGTATACTTTTATAATAAAAAACGTTATATTCCATTTTTCATGTATATTAATGATGTCGCATCGAGTATTTAGGGTGTGTGCGAGTTCGACTAAATTGCTGACTAAACTAAATTTTGCCGGTAATGCAGCGTTTACTTTTAAATTTAGGTCGAATAAAACCTTGTACAATTTAGTTTAGTCAGTAATTTAGTCGAACTCGCACACACCCTTAATATGTTTTTGTTGCAGAATAAAAAAAACAAAAAATTGATAATTCGTTATTTATTTTGTTTCTCATTCAAAAGTTTTAAATTAAAAACAAATTTTATTTATATGGGAAGTATGCTGCATTTTAAACACAGCTTTTTTTTATTTAAAATAGATTTTTACTCTTAATAATTTTTGAATTTGAATAAAAATCTTGATTAAGATTTCATTTTAAATTTATTTTTGTGTTCAACGAATAACGAAATGATACAATTTTTATAAACAAAATTAAAACATCGATTAAAAGTGTATTTTAATATTTCTGTATTATCAATAGTTGTATATCAATAGTTGTGCCGAACTCTTGCGCCACATAAGCATGTCATACAACTAAATTAACTGGCTGTGAAAATTGCGCGTGCTGCCCGGGGCAGCCCATTGCACTTGCGCGATATGCTTCTTTATTTTCTCATTGCACGTCTGCACGGACTGCAGTTTTCATTTTCGGCGCTTGGCTGTAGCTCGGTTTCTTAATTTTCGTAGCCCGCACGAGGCAAGTACCGAGAATAGTGAAAAGCATTACTCGTTGCGACGAGATGTGTAGTTAAACAAAAATGTTATGCCCGACTGCAGTTCTGCGTAAATCAATTTTGTGCGTCATTGGATGATGAAAAAGGCATGTGCGGTCGCACGCACAAGGTCATTTCCGATCTATGTTTTTATGGCTAGCAGCAATAGGCAGCAACAGCAAGAGTAGATATACAATAAAATGTAAGTTGTTAAAAAAATAAATAAATTAAAATTTTAAAATAAAAAAAAGTATTATAATAAAATAAAAAAAAATAAAATAATAATTCATCAATATTATGAACTTATTCATTACGGTTTTATGAATGATTCATAAATTGGATGAATTTGGTCATTGGTAAAGTAATAATGAAAAATTCATGAATTTGATAAACAAATTCATAAATAGTATGAACTTTTTTTTGTGTGGGAACTATTTTAAGAAGTAGTTCCATAAATCACTCCATCGG
Organism: Dryomyza anilis; assembly: GCA_951804985.1. Classification (NCBI taxonomy): domain Eukaryota; kingdom Metazoa; phylum Arthropoda; class Insecta; order Diptera; family Dryomyzidae; genus Dryomyza; species Dryomyza anilis. Next base: position 67,765,616 of record OX638135.1, read on the forward strand.
ACGCTATTCCATTACTATGTCTATTGGAATCGAGAAAAAGTGGTTCCACAACTTCACTGTCCGCTTCTCTTAAAAGGCGACGGAAAAGTACTTGTTCGTGTAGACATCGCACAATGTGAGATTTTCACTATTTAGCTAGACAAAAGTCATTTTTTTTATTTTTTTTTATTTTGACAAATATTTAAATGAGGAACAACAACCTCTTAATTCGGTTTCACCAACCTCCTAGTCGGTGAGAATGAGGTTGTGCACACAAAAAATAATTGCTTGGCGTGCAGTTCTTTCAACGAATATTTATTTGCATCTACCAAATTTATTCATCCTCAACTGATTTTCATTTGTGGTGAACAATAGTATGAAGCGTAACCAACTATTAGTTGAAGCAACTGCAACATTGATTGGAGAAACAAACTTTTAATCCATTTTCAATTTTTTTATTTCCATTGCTACGGCAACTGAATTCAAAATGAGACCTACCCAATATTTATTTGACTTAACATTAACATTAAGTTTTAGCAACCAATATTTATTTGATTCAACTGCGAAAACAGTTGTCTTGTATAAAAGCGATGCCAAAGCAGGACAACACCAGTCTCGCAAGCTTTAGATTTTTCACTCGTTTTGATTTGTGCTGCGGACAGCGCATGCCACGTGTAAAACAAATTTTGGAATTGTTTTAAGGCTTTATCGTTGTTACTCTTCGGTTCTTTCATGCTCAATTATACTTTTTTTAACAAGAGACATACTATTCTACAGAGTTCTTGCGATTTTGTGTATATATGTTGTATTTCTATATGCAGCCCTAGCGCTCCAACGTGTTGCAAACACGAAATCAGCAGCACAACGAATCGTCGGCAATGTTCGATCTCAGGAACGCTGTTGTGACGCTGACTTCGTCTTTGCAACTAAAAAACTATGAAAGATACATGTATCTGCATACATTTATTTTTTATTTCCTCATAAACAATAAATAAAAAAAATACTATTTCACATATTTTTTACTTATATCATATTTCACTAGCTAATGGGCAATTTGTATTGAATAAATATATTATTTTATTAATATTTGTATATTTATTTCGCATTTTTACATAATTAATTTATTTATTTTATTTATTTCTACATGTATCCATAATTGTTGGCAAGAAACTGGCAACCGAACTGCTGATAGACATGAGTTTGCCGTTTGTCATTTATATTGTTGATACAACAACTTACGCAATCGCCGTAACAAATGCACAATATCAATTTTGGCAGAATAAAAAATGCAATCATGAGGTTACGGCAACCAAACGTGCAGTTGCGCGGACTAACATTTCGGTTGTAGAAAAATAAGGTACGTTCATTTTAATGACATAAGGTTACAACAAATATATTTCGGTTGCAACACTGATATGTTGGTTCAATAAACCTCATGCCAAAAGAGGATTTTTCTGTGTGTGTAAACAAACATATTGTAATGAGACTCCAAATGTCAATGTTTGCTCAATGCGCCAAAACGCACATTGGGTCATATTAATAAAAATCGACTTTACTCAAAACTTGAAGCAAATGCTCCGAATTCGCATTTCATTTAATTAAAATACTAAAAACTATTTGCTAATGTTCAAAAATATAAAATTTTAAATTGGTAGGTATTAATAAAAACGTTAAACTGACCATTTACTATGAAAATTCTGCTTGCTTAAAAGTAAATACTTTTTTTTTATTAATATGGCCCATTGTCGAATTATAAAAATTTGTTTACTTTGCAGGTGCCACACTTTGTTATTGTAGTGAGTTTATCAATTTTTTTGTTGTTAAATAATACACTTCAAAAAACATTTAATATTTACTTGAAAAAAGTTAAAATAATATTTTAATATTCGAAATGAAAATAATAGTTTTAATTGTAAGTATTTCGGAAAAAAAAGTGTCAACTTCTGTAGAAGTTTAAAATTTACTTGAAAAAAGTTAAAATAATATTTTAATATTCGAAATGAAAATAATAGTTTTAATTGTAAGCATTTCGGAAAAAATGTCAACTTCTGTAGAAGTTTTTTTTCTTATTCCACATTAGTCCGATGTTTGATTACATTCACAATAACAATGAAAATTTTCACTAGTAGTAAAACAAAATTCTGGGGCCGAATTACGGCAGCCGTGATCGAGTAACAGCGTTCGAAATTTGTGTGTTTTATGCTTTAAACACATTCGAAGCAAAAATGACATTGCTACACTTGTCAAAATTAAAAAACTTGAAGTTATATGGATACGAATATTTTGGCTACGGCAAGACTACATGACGACTTGGCGACAATTGTCGCCAATATAGATTTAATTCTAATTTGACAGGCGACAATCGATGTTTTAATTAGTTTTGGGAATTGTTTATGAATTTTTTGTGTTATTTCTGATGATAAATAATTAAAATGAATAAATTTAAGAATACATTTATATAATTCATGGTGTTTAATCAAAATAATAAAAAATAGTGAGAAAAAGATTGTCTTTGTCGAGTTGAATGTAATCAAGTAACTCACCACACTACTTTATTTGTCGAGAAGTTCTAGTTGTCGTCGTGTGGTCGTGTAGCTATCGCGGTCTATGTGTTCAAAGCATTCAATTACGGCATTCGTTATCGAATAAAAAATCGATAAAATTGGGATGATGGCATTCGATAACAAGCAAACGTTCGAATGCAACCCTTCGAAATAGTACTCGAAAATGTATCAGTTATAAACGAAAAATGTAAGTTATTTTTTATTTTAATCTGTGTGGTAATATAAACTAATTTGACTTCATTTTAAGGACTAATTTCAACAAAATAAATTCCTTAAAAAAAGGAATGATGTCGAAATTTATGCTGGATCTTCAAGACTTTACAAAGAACTTCCTCCCGAATTGCGCCCAAGGAGCGCCAATGTCAATGTAACTTTGGGAGCAACTTACCAATAAAATTGAATGCAGCAGGTCCACCCATCAAAGATGCACAGTTATGGCGGAAAGTATATTTGTGTAAATTTGTTATTGTTTCGAATTTTAATATTTTCTTAAACATAGCTTCTTGCTGACCAGAAACACAATATAAAGAAAAAACTTTCTTTCAACAAGGCATCCAAAAAAAATCTGGTGGAGGTTCATACTAGGAGAAACTATTCACTGCTGCGGAGGAGCAACATCTTACAGCTACCGGGATGGTTGCTGCAGTTGACGGTCTTTCGGTAAAATCTTTCGGTAATGCTGTAAATTCTCAAAAAAGTCGCGATTGCCGAAACGGAGGAACATGACCCGGTAGCCGAAAAATTATCAAAAATTCTTTCGTGAGATCCAGAACCGGAGGATTATGAAACTCCGAAAAAAATAAAATACCAAAAATCAAGTGAAACAAAGTTGTCGCTTTTGAAAACATATATATATAGGTATTTGAAAATTCACAAACTACAATAATATATAAGCTCGATGAATTAATCGAGTTGAAGAAACGATCGCTTCAAATTAAAGAGAAGGAACATGTTGCTGTAGCCGCGGTAGCTCAGTGGATAGTGCGTTGAACTGCGAGCCGAAAAGTCCCCGATTCAAGCCTGGACTGGGGCTAAGAACATCTTTTCATAGAAACATTTTTCTATACCGCGGTCCTCTCGGCAGTAAATGGCAAACCTACGAGAGTAAAACATTGCCTATGAAAAGCTCTCACTCGCCGTTCGGATTCGGCAATAAACTGTAGGTCCCACCACTTTCAGTGCAAATATAACACGCACAGCTCAAAATGTTGAGAGAGCTCGGCCTAAGTTCTTATAGGACTGTAGTGCCAAACTATTATTATATTATTAACATGTTGCTAATATGGCAGCAAAAAAAGTGGTGCTTGAAATTTTGAATAATCAGCTCAATAAAAATCCCACACGGATAGAAAAGATTTGTTTGAATATGTTTGAATGTAATTAAAAAGTAATACGAAATTCCCATACATGTATTAGGAATGAAGTGCAATTAAATTATAATCGAAATTGAATTTATTTTTGTTCATGTGTAAACATTATTATATTTTCCAGCAGAATCTGTCAAATTTACCATAAATATGTTCGAATACCAACGTAAAATTTTAATTGCATTTGAATAAACTATTTCTTGGCTATTTACTTGGTTAAACCTATGTTTCGAAACACAGAAAATGCTTATCAAATCTAAATACAACGTATGTTCGCAACGCTCCTCTTAATTCGGCACTCTTTGAGCACTCGGTGATCGGCATTTTCTGCGTACATGTCTTTTGTTGTTCGGTGAGAAAACGTATTCGTGTCGGTAATAATTTTGATATTAGTAAATAAATTAAATTGTGTTACAAAAAGTACAAATAGTAACAGAGTATAATATAGTGCAGTATATAATTTCTGAAACTAATGTGAAAAAACCACAAATAAAATCTGTGTGTCGATTTTCAAACAGAATTTGAAATGTTTTTTTACAAAAGCCTCCGTGAATTCCTTGCCTACGCTATGTGCTGTACTGAGATCAACTGTAACTGTACCAAATATAAAGCGAGCATGGATCGTCTGGTTTAGCGTATGCTGGTGCAATTGTGCATTCATTGATGCTGTCACTTGAACTTGCAGTTTTAAACGAATTATTTATTTATGCATATAAAAATTTGTATATGAATTCAATTATTATAAATTCCCACTGTGCATGTTCAAAGATTTTAATAAAAATAAATAAAAAAAAACCTTTTAAAAAAACATTTTATTTTTATTTTCAGGATTTCTTTCCAAAAATATTTAAATATGTTTCTTTGCAAACATACTACTTTTTGAACTGAAACAACTGATATGTTTTACTAGAAACATATTTATATTCAGGTCGAACAGGTTAGAACATATTTATGGGTTCGGTTCAAATATTTATTTTATTTGGATGTAGTAATTATTATGTTTCCATTAGAACATACTCAATTTTAAGGGGCATTAAAATGTTTCCGGGACATTATAATGTAAGTCAGAGCTCATTACAACACTGTTCAAGTCTCAATACAACCCTGTTTACAAATGATTTATCAGTCAATTATATAATATTTTTGCAGCGTGCATTAGTTATATTTAAAAAATTTTTCTTATTCAATCAAAGAATAAAAATATGAAACAATTTTTTTTTTAAATATAAAACGTTTTTAATGTGAACTCCACGCAAAATTTTAAAATCATACTAAAAATTCACCTTAAAAACGTTTTATATTAAAAAATATTTTTTATTTCATATTTTTCTTATTTTTTTGTGTCAGTTAAATTTTCGTCTGACAAAATTCGAAACACCTAACATTATTAAAATTGAAAATAATCATATTTCAAAGTGTCTTTAATATGGAACCAATGCGATAGAACAATGATGAACCGGATAACAAGGAAACCATAATATTGCATTGTCATCCAGTTCGAGCCAATATTTAATATCTGAAGTCTGTAGCCCATCGCGAAGGTAGTTTAATATCAATTACAAAATTTGTACCGAACAGACAGACAAGAAAGCAACCTAATAAAAACGATTTAAAATGATACAAAACTATAATTAGTTTTCAATTTCTGTTTATTAAGGATTCTTTTATGTGGTTTCTAATCTTTCGACCAATTTTTTTCAGATGTGTTTCGTTTCCAATATCAACTTCTGAGATCGTAATTTCAGAACCATTCCATTTGGCATACATTGGAACTTTAAATTTAATGCACATATTATGCAAATAAGCACAAACATTTTCAAATTATGCGATTTTCTCTGGGCTGTAACGGCTTCTGAATGAATATCATGCTTTTGAATGAATATCATTAAATTACGCTTCACTTGAATCTTCCGCATAGTTTCTGTACGGTGTTATACACTAGACATCTGCACAAGTCCATTTGAAACCCACTTCAAGACATTCATTTCGTTTCAAAATATTTACTGTCGTCAACTCTATGCTTGAAAATCAAATGAATGTCTTGCTCACAACAACAAAGAACCAAATACTGTCAAAACAAAACATAAGCAAAACAAAACTGAAGTGAAGATGTCTATGATGATGTGCAATAAACATTCAAATACTGAAATGAACTGCTTATGACACCGAGTACTTAGTGCATTTTTCATTTTTTTTATCATTCTTACTAGAGTAAGGAATAGAGTAGGAATTTACATTAATATTGAAATATAGAAAAAAACAAAAGGTATAAGAAAATCACGTAATATTTTATATTAAGTTTTTTATTTATCGAAAAACATTTTTTTCATTATTTAATTTTTTCATTATTTAATATTTTTTTTTTTTGGATATATTGCTTTTCGACCAAAGCGTTGTTTTTGTCGTACACAATTTTTTTTTAACAATTTTTTTTTTTTGAAAAAATAATGTTTGTTGTTTTTTTATTAATACATAAATAGCAACAACAACATTACCTTCGTCGAACGAGCGGCAGATTTGTTGTTGTTTTCAATGTTCGTCTTCTCACTCGTTACTCGTTGCGCTCACTCGCTGCACCTACTGTATTCGTTGCATGTTCAGCGACAGTGTTGTCGTTTGTTGTGTTTTTCAAAACATTGAATGTTTTGAATGGCTTGATGTTTTGACAGTGCTTGACACCAATGAAACAAATACTGAAGTGATGTGAAGTCGCTCAAAGAGACTTCACTATAATACTGTCGATTTTCATTTGTGAAATGAATTCAAAACTGTAGAGTGCAGTAGTGCATATTTGCAGAGGAAACTTCAAAACCATTTGTGCAGATGTCTATTATACACCATGGTTCAAAAGGATAACCGGAATCGACTGAAATATATTACATCAATATGTGAGCGTATAATATGAAACAACTACCTAAAAGCCAGCAATTTTTTAAATTATTAATAACATACCGCTGCTCCAAAAAATGTCTTTGGTCGGGAATGTTTTCACACAAAAGAATCATGAGCTGCACCCCCAAATTTTGAACAAATTGATAATATTTTGTAATCATAATTACAAATCTTTAAATGAAAATATCGTTTCATATAAAAAGACTTTATAATTTATAGAAAAACTTACGATCATAGAGTTAAGGCTATGGAATCCTTTTCCTATTCTATAACATATGCTCGTTAACAGTGGGCCTCTGCAGTTCAAAGTGGGTGCCATCGATACATCCAATAACTAAGCATATATATATATATATACATATACATATATATAGTACAAAAATACAAATAGTTTACGAGTATTATTTCCTGGCAGCTTATATTTCTCCATACATGATTCCATATAATTTGAAAAGTTTTCAGGAGAAAAAGTAATTTCTTTAGGACAAAGCTTCATTTCAATCTCGTTCACAACATTTGTAATTATTTTGCAGACAGTGCTTTGAGACATTCCAAATTAATAATCATTTCCGACTGTGTGCTGAAACCTTCCACCGCCCAAGAGCGCGAGCGTTGCTGCTAGTTGAAGTGTTGGTGGAACTGTTGTGGACAAATGACCGATCATATTTATTTCAGAGAGCACGTAATTAAATGCCTCTTTGCTAAGTCTAAAACTTTTTTTAAATCTGCAAATAAATCATACTAAATAAAATAAAATATCTATTTTAAATTTAATTACGCTTGTAACAAAAAGCGATTTAATCGATGAACGATTTCAATTGGAGCTGGCGTAGGCACTGGCGGTCGCTCGGCTAAGCCCGCCGGAAATGTCGTGAGACTTGTTGCTCCATTCGCCGTTACATTAAAAAAAACTTTCCTACTTTTTGAATTTATATAAAAAAATTAACGAACAAAAAAGTGACTTAGCAAAAAAAAAAGAATTTAAAACTGACAAAAAATATATTGAAAGGGATACAAAACAAAATCAGAATTGCACAAAAAAAGAATTAAATAAATTAACAAAAAAAAATTATAGAAATTATGTATAAAAAAATTGCACGAGAAAAAATAAATTAATTTAAATAAATATTGCACAAAAAAGTAAATTATCAAAAAATATTAACAAAAATAAAAGAATCTAAACAAGCCAAAAACAAAAACCGAATACCCTAAATAATCTAATGTCCCCAACTAAACAATAAACGATACCCTACAATAAGTCCAAAATGACTACGAAAAAAAATACACAAAACCAAAAAACTAGTCTGGTCTTGATGGATGCCCGTTGCCCTTCCTCCCTACACATAACGTTCCTACGGCAACACTGAAAAAAAAAACTAAGGAATGTCCCTAAACAATTACAAAAAAAAACTACACCTACTTCACCACATCATGGACCACTGAAATGGAAAATTTAGCACATATTAAATAACAACACAAACATTTTCAGAAACAATTTACAAATTTTTTATTATAAAACATTTAAATACTTAAAACTAATTTACAAATTTGTTTTATTTATTTATAATACAAATATTTTATTTATTTATTAACATATATGTTTTTTTAAACAGTAAAGAGTTTTTTTAGTGTAGTGCGTTCTTGTATTTATGTTTATTTTATTTAGGTATTATTTTAGTGGTATCAATGTATAAGTTTTTTTAAGTGTATAGATTTATTTTATTTAAATAGTTTTTTTATATATTAGGTATTCATTTATTTTATTTAAATTAATTTTAAGTAAAATTTTATTCATTTATTATTTCATTTATTTAGGTGCAGTATTACTTATCATTGTCTAATATTATTTGATTTAAATTTTATTTTATTTAAGTGTATAGTTTTAATACTTTAATAAAATAAAGTCTAATTATATTTTATTTAAATTTTATTTAAGTATTTTTTTATTTAAATATATATATTTTTTGTATTTTATTTATCTAAGTGTAATTTTATTGTAATTTTAGTGTAATATTGATTTTATTCAATTTTAATTTACTTTTACGTTTTATTTATTTAAGTGTAACATTTATTTTAATTAATTTTGACTTTTATATTTATTTCAGTGTAGTTTTATTTATTAAATTTTAGTTTTTTTTATTTTAACTTTTATTTCTTTAAGTGTAGTTTATGTATTAAATTTTAGTTTTTTTTTTATTTTAACTTTTATTTCTTTAAGTGTAGTATTTTTATTTATTAATTTAAATGCTATTTTATTTAATTTTATTGAAACTAAGTATTGTTATATTTATTGAAGTGTATACATTTAGTTTAGTGTTAATTTAAAGTGTATAATTTAATTTCTTTTTTAATTTTATTTTATTTAAATTTTATTTTACTTAAATTTCATTTTATTTAAGTATTTTTATGGTATTTTATTTATTCAAGTGTAGTTTTATTTATTAATTTTTGTTTACTTTTAAGGTGTTTTTATTTAAGTGTAATTTTATTTATTAAAGTGTAATATTGATTTTAATCAATTTTAGTTTACTTTTATGTTTTATTTATTTAAGTGTAACATTTATTTTATTTAATTTTATATTGATTTTGACTTTTACTTATTTAAGTGTAGTTTATTTACTAAATTTTATTTTTTTATTTTAACTTTTATTTCTTTAAGTGTAGTATTTTTATTTATTAAATTTAAATTTTTTTATTTTAACTTTTATTTCTTTAAGTGTAGTATTTTTATTTATTAAGTTTAATGTTAATTTATTTAATTTTAATTTTATCTAAGTATTGTTAAATTTATTGAAGTGTATAAATTTAGTTTAGTGTATAATTATATTTTAAGTGTACAATTTTATTTCTTTATGTTTAATTTAATTTTATTTTTCTTAAATTGCATTTTATTTAAGTATTTTTTATGGTTTTTTTATTTATTTAAGTGTAGTTTTATTTATTAAGTTTTAGTTTACTTTTAAGTTGTATTTATTTAAGTGTAATTTTATTTATTAAAGTGTAATATTGATTCTATAAAACTTTAGTTTAGTTTATTTTATTTTATTAAATTTTATTTTAATTTTGACTTTTATTTATTTAAGTGTAATTTTATTTATTTAAGAATATAATTTTATTTAAGTTTTAATTATATTTTCGATATTTTTTATTTAAGTATTATTTTTTTTTTAAGTGTATAATTTTATTTAAGTATTGTTTTATTTATTTTAATATTTTATTATATTATTTTTTTAATAATGTATTATTTTATTTATTTTAAGTTTAATTTATTTTTATTGATATCATAAAAAAAATGAAAGGCAACCTATATTCTTTATTTGCATTTTTTGTCTATTCTTTATATATAATTACAAAAACTATGGGCCCACCTTTTTTTGGCTCAATATCGCCTATCTAAAAATAATAATTTTACTCCCTTTTGTTTTCTTTTTTTTATAATTTATTTATCTATCTTTATTTATTTTATTCAAAAATTCTTTATGCTTTTAATCTTTTTTTTACTTTATTTCTTTATTTTTTACTCTTAATTTTGTTATTTAAACGCCAGTATTTTTTTTGTATTCTATTTTTAATAATTTTTTAATTTTTTTAATTTAATTTTTTTACAAACATACAATTAAACAAACACTATACAATATAAAACATATATAACAAATATATACCTTTTTTTTTTTTTTTTTTGTGGAATATCTACTAAGATCCACAGCACTCAGACAGACTATATCCATTGTACTGTGAAATCTATTCCCTACAATTTTGTGGTTAATATCACCACGAGCGCCCATGCCCAAGCCGGGATTCGAACCCGAGACCTTCAGAATGCAAGTCCAGCGCGCTACCTCTGGACTGCTGAGGCCGGCTAGTTTTTTCTAATTTTTTTATTTTTTTATTTTTAAGTTTTTTTTTTCCAAAAATTTAAGTTTTAGCCTTGTTATATTTTTATAGCAAAATTTTTGTTTGTTTTAATTTTAACCAAAATTTTAGTTTTAATTTAATTTAGTTCTTTTTAATTTTTTGATTTTAATTTTCCAAAATTTATATTTTTCTAAATTTATTTAAATTTTATTTACATATAGTTTCCCAAAATTTTATTTTTAACCTCTTTTTTTTAATTTTAATTTGATTTACAATTTGTTTTGTTAAATTTTAATTTAAAAATATTTTTTTTTGTGTTTCAAAATTTCAACTTTTCTTTTTTTTTGGGTTTATTTTTGATTTATTTTAATTCTCTGATTCTTGTTTATATTCATTTTTATTGAAAAGAAATTTAAACTTTTTTTTCAAAATACAATGATTATAACAAAAATAATTTTGGGTTTTTTTTTAAAGTGTACTTAACCCTGCCGCTGCTGTTTGCAAGTTTAAAATTTTCTGCTGCAGATGTAGTTCTTGCTGTTGTTTTTGTGGTCGTCTCTGCCGTTGTTGTTGCAGGCGTCGCTGTTTGTTGTTGTTGTGGTTTTAGCCGTCGATTTTGTGTTTTTGCAAACGTCGCTGAGTTTTTAAATTCGTCGTTGCTGTTGTTGTTGTAAACGCTGATTTGGATGTGTGGTTGTTGTCGCTGTTGTTGTAGCTCAGATGCCAAACGCTATGCGGGCTTTACGTTGGCACAAAATTATGGTGCTCCGCTGCCCTCAAAGTTTTGTCCGGTGGACACAACCAAACAATTTGCGGGACTCCGTTGGCACAAAAGCAATTCGTGGGCGTTACGCAGCGCAAAAATGATTCGCTTGTGCTCCGCTGGCATAAACCGTCTGCTGCCAAAGGGCCGGGCGCACCGCAGCTCAAAATGAATTCGCGGGTGCTCCGCTCCCAGATTCAATAGGCGGGCGCTCCGCAGGACGTTGTTGGCGCTCCGCTGGACGAATTTTCGGCGCGTTAATAAAAGAAAAAGACGACACTCTATCTCTCGTGATTCGTTACTTTATGACGCGAGAATTTGAAAAAAAAAACGTCACAATGTTCGACGGATTTCGAAAATTTTTGCGGAACAAAATTTGTTGGGCGACCGTCCGCTTTCCGTCTCTATTATCAAGACCGGAAATTCGCCATCCTTTTTTTCTTATCCCTATTTTTATGTTGACAATGCCAGTTTATGTCAGTCATCCATTTGTCTTTGGAGGTGTTTCGAATATTGGATTTGTAAGCTCTCTACCTACCGTGTTGAAATCGGATGATACCATCAACAAGTCGTCAAGATACACAAATCGATCTTTCAGTTCTGACGGTATCACATGGTCAATTAATCTACAAAGACGTTGCGCGGCGTTACACAGTCCAAAGGGCATTACCATAACCTGGTAGAGTGGCCTACTCTGGACTGTGAACGTATTTTTTGGTCGGCTGGCTTCCTCTAATGGTATTTGCCAGAACGCGTCTTTGAGGTCTACCGCCGAAATGAAAATAGTATCACCTAGCCTACTCAACAAACCGTCGATGTTTGGTAACGGGTACGCGTATTTTTTGCTCACCTTATTAAACTCACGTGGATCAAGACAAAGCCGGTTTTTGCCTGGCTTTATAACTAGCTTGGTTCGATTATTCCAACTCGCTTGATTGGCTTACTCAATCACGTCTAAGCTGAGCATTCGGTCGAGTTCAACAAAAGTTTATTTTTAAATCGCAGGTGAGATCAGGTAATATCGCATCTTCTTTGGTGGTGCATCATCTGTGTCGATCGAATGTGTTTTCTCTAAACCAAATTTTGTAAAACATTTAAACTCACTCTTGGCTCTATCTAACATAAAATTCTGTTCCCTACTTAAGACGTGCATATTTAAACTTTCACTATCACTGTCATGTTCTACAGACATTAACACTGTTGACAAAACATGGACTGATACCAAACGCTTTCCAAAAATCTATACCTAAATACAACTCTTGTGACACAGACGGGACTAAATATAATGTTAACATTTCAGACTTATCATGACATTTAATTTGTACCCTAACCTTACCTATAATACATTGGGATTTTCCATCATTACCCGAATATTGGAAGTCGAATATTGGAATATTCATTTTCTCCACAATTTCCATACAATCTTTACCTAAACAGCTGACGGACGCCCCACTATCCATTAATCCCCTGAAACTACTATTTTTAATCTTAACTTCTAAATATGGTCTTATATCTACTTCTAATGGTAATCTAGCTGACGCAATTTATTTGCGTTCAGCTTTTCGGTTCTTATATCTACTCCTAGTACTAATAATTTTCGTGCTTATTTCAATATTATTACCCTCCAATATCTCCTCTCTTTTTTATTATAATTTTCTAATCTTATTGGGTATGGTATTATTTCTCTTACTCTACTAACTATTCTATTGGTGGGTGTCTCAGGTGATCTATTAATAATTTTATATTCTACATCGGCTGGGACGGGTTTTGCAAAGTACATGAAGCCCCTGTCATTGCCATGTTCCGGGGACTTTTTCCCGAACACTTAGGATATTAAGGAGTTATCACACCATCTAAACCAGATTTAAAATAAAACATATCCCTCACACTAGACGGACACTCATAAAAACTATTACCAGGTGCTTTACAGTTCCACGTTCGAACTCGTATGGCATCTTCGTTCGATGTGTTGAAAGCGTCTATCTGACAGAAGAGTTTCTGCTCATCTGGAAACTCGATCTCATTTACCCTCTTGTAGGGCGGTGCTCTATGGTTGTCCCTTTCTCGCTGACGGTTATTCAGAGTTCTCTCAACTCTCCTACACTCGACTAACAATTGGTCTTAAGTTGTGAGCTGCATTGGGAAAACTAACTGACGGTGTCTCTCAGGTTGTCTTTAACCATCCTCACAATTTCTACCTGGAAGAGATTGGTGTGGATCTGGCCCTTGTCTAGGCGGATCAAAGGATTTTTGGTGATTTTCAGGCGCGATTATATCGTAACTAGTTAGGTTGCTAACGGCTCTTTCCTCACTAAGAGATTGTCGCACTATTTGAGGAACTAATCTCATGATAGCCGACTCCACACTCCTCATCATGCTCGCATGTCCAGCTCCTACCCATGCACTAACATACTCTTTCAGTGTCAGTCTATCAGCGTTTACTACTGAGTGAGAATTTACTGGCTGATTGATACCTAACTCTCGTTGGTGAGTCGCGTACTCTTGACGGATACCTTGTGCGGTTGCGCTATTATAAATTAGTGAGGATAAGCCGTTAGCTCCTTCAAATGCTGAGGTGTCAGCGTGTAATGTCGCTGCCGCATCATGTAGAGCGTTATCACTGGTAGTAGGGGCATTTGGAAGAGGTCTACCTCTACCATTACCTGATCTTAGGACATAATGACTACCTTGGTTTGCAATGTTCGCCAATCACCGAAATGTATGCATATATTATATTATGTATATTATGTTTTTATATCAATATGGGGTAAATATGGGATTATGGGATAATAAATAACAAAAAATAACAAAACAAGTAAATTATAAATAAGAACAAAATAAATAAAAACAGAAAAAGAATAGGTTAAATAAATTATTAGGGTGTATAATTAAAACAAAAAAAAAACTTAATATGGGCCATTCCACACCAAATCGACCAAAAGATACAGTGCTTCAAAGTTACAAAAAATGAGCCAAAAATCACTTTTGTATGGTTGTTCATAAATCAATATCTCTTAAAGTAGATATGCTGATGGTTCGCTAATAGAACAAGCTTTTAGAGAAATTAAGTTGTTACTTCTAAACTTGAACATGTGGCCCGTCGTTATTATCCTCGCACTTCAAAATTGATGTCTTAAAAAGGACTCTTTTTAAAATTCTGAAAAAATCACATATTTTGGTTGATTTAATACAAATATTCATGCCAACTTTCAAGATGGTATTTTGATTGTATCATATTTTAAAAAATAACTTTCTAAATTTTTATTTATTTTTTGCATTGAACAAAAACATTTTTTTTTGACAGAAAAAGTTGCAATAATTCATGATTCAATTCATCAATAATCCATATTTCTAACAATGATTTCTAAAATGGTGCCAGTTTTATCATATTGACTCTAGTTTTTGAGATATTGATTTTGGGGTATATTTTTTACATTTTTCGAAAAATGGTATATTTCTCAAAAACTAGGGTCAGTTTGGTGAAACATGACACCATTTTTGAAATCAGAGTTACAAATACATTAAAAAATTATTGCAAATTTTACTTTTGAAAAAAATATTTTATTTTTCAATACAAAAAATTTGTAAAAATGTATAAAAATAATTTTTAAAATATGATGCTATCAGAATACCATCTTGAATTTTGGCATGAACATTTATATTAAATCAACCAATTACATGATATTTTTTCTGATTTTTTAAAAGAGCCCTTTTTAAGGACATCAATTTTAAAATGCATGGATTTGACAGAAAAAGTTGCAATAATTCATGATTCAATTCATCAATAATCCATATTTCTAACAATGATTTCTAAAATGGTGCCAGTTTTATCATATTGACTCTAGTTTTTGAGATATTGATTTTAGGGTATATTTTTTACATTTTTCGAAAAATGGTATATTTCTCAAAAACTAGGGTCAGTTTGGTGAAACATGACACCATTTTTGAAATCAGAGTTACAAATACATTAAAAAATTATTGCAAATTTTACTTTTGAAAAAAATATTTTATTTTTCAATACAAAAAATTTGTAAAAATGTATAAAAATAATTTTTAAAATATGATGCTATCAGAATACCATCTTGAATTTTGGCATGAACATTTATATTAAATCAACCAATTACATGATATTTTTTCTGATTTTTTAAAAGAGCCCTTTTTAAGGACATCAATTTTAAAATGCATGGATTTGACAGAAAAAGTTGCAATAATTCATGATTCAATTCATCAATAATCCATATTTCTAACAATGATTTCTAAAATGGTGCCAGTTTTATCATATTGACTCTAGTTTTTGAGATATTGATTTTGGGGTATATTTTTTACATTTTTCGAAAAATGGTATATTTCTCAAAAACTAGGGTCAGTTTGGTGAAACATGACACCATTTTTGAAATCAGAGTTACAAATACATTAAAAAATAATTGCAAATTTTACTTTTGAAAAAAATATTTTATTTTTCAATACAAAAAATTTGTAAAAATGTATAAAAATAATTTTTAAAATATGATGCTATCAGAATACCATCTTGAATTTTGGCATGAACATTTATATTAAATCAACCAATTACATGATATTTTTTCTGATTTTTTAAAAGAGCCCTTTTTAAGGACATCAATTTTAAAATGCATGGATTTGACAGAAAAAGTTGCAATAATTCATGATTCAATTCATCAATAATCCATATTTCTAACAATGATTTCTAAAATGGTGCCAGTTTTATCATATTGACTCTAGTTTTTGAGATATTGATTTTAGGGTATATTTTTTACATTTTTCGAAAAATGGTATATTTCTCAAAAACTAGGGTCAGTTTGGTGAAACATGACACCATTTTTGAAATCAGAGTTACAAATACATTAAAAAATTATTGCAAATTTTACTTTTGAAAAAAATATTTTATTTT
Source organism: Dryomyza anilis (assembly GCA_951804985.1). Taxonomy (NCBI): domain Eukaryota; kingdom Metazoa; phylum Arthropoda; class Insecta; order Diptera; family Dryomyzidae; genus Dryomyza; species Dryomyza anilis. The sequence continues at coordinate 67,781,942 of OX638135.1, forward strand.
TCAATACAAAAAATTTGTAAAAATGTATAAAAATAATTTTTAAAATATGATGCTATCAGAATACCATCTTGAATTTTGGCATGAACATTTATATTAAATCAACCAATTACATGATATTTTTTCTGATTTTTTAAAAGAGCCCTTTTTAAGGACATCAATTTTAAAATGCATGGATTTGACAGAAAAAGTTGCAATAATTCATGATTCAATTCATCAATAATCCATATTTCTAACAATGATTTCTAAAATGGTGCCAGTTTTATCATATTGACTCTAGTTTTTGAGATATTGATTTTGGGGTATATTTTTTACATTTTTCGAAAAATGGTATATTTCTCAAAAACTAGGGTCAGTTTGGTGAAACATGACACCATTTTTGAAATCAGAGTTACAAATACATTAAAAAATTATTGCAAATTTTACTTTTGAAAAAAATATTTTATTTTTCAATACAAAAAATTTGTAAAAATGTATAAAAATAATTTTTAAAATATGATGCTATCAGAATACCATCTTGAATTTTGGCATGAACATTTATATTAAATCAACCAATTACATGATATTTTTTCTGATTTTTTAAAAGAGCCCTTTTTAAGGACATCAATTTTAAAATGCATGGATAATGATCACGGGCCACTTGTTAAAGTATAGAATTTACAACTTAGTTTTTCTTAAAGCTATTGTTACGAAGTTTCTAGCATATCTACTTTAAAAGATAATGAAATATCATACAAGAGATATTGAAGAATCATACAAAAGTGATTTTTGTCCATTTTTTGTAACTTTGAAGCACTGTATCTCTGAAAGTAGTGGTCGAAAAAATTAAAATAAAATTGGTCAATGCATATCTCAATAAGCTTTATCAGCTGCCCAAATTTCATTGAAATAGATGAAGGTGAGTTCCAACCGTTGGTCGATTTGGTGTGGAATGGCCCATATATAAAAAATGTATAAATAACGAACAAAAAAAATATAATAAAAAAAAACAACAAAAATGTATCTTAATAAATAATTTAATAAATAAACGAGAAAAATATATATGAATAACGAAAAAATGTATAATTACTAAAGTAGAAAAAAATAAATGTGTAATCAAAAAAAAAAGTGTATAAATAACGAAAAATAAATGTGTATAATTAATAAGGTACGAAAATAAATAATAAAAAATAGTATAAATTAATAAATAAATAATTTTGTAAATAACTAGAAAAAAATTACTACAAATACATACAAAAAACGAGTTGGGAAAGTTAGGTCACATGGGTAAGTTCGGTCACATGTTATAGTAGGTCGGGCCCGACTTTGGAACACCCTACACCTTTGGTAGGGATATTAATGTGGGATATTTAATTGTATACTTTAATTTTAAAGTTTTTAATTATGCTGAAGCTCCCCACCCTCAGAATATTATTCACGTATCAGAAATCTACCTTATATCCCCATAATTTAAAAAATAATTTAAAAAATAAAAGTATAAAAAACTAATACAAAAAAAAAAAAAATGTAATTGGGCGGACCACGCCTATATTTAAAATTTTGTAAGGCTAATATTTCATAGATTTGATTTTAATAATTTACGGTTCAAATTTCCACTATGAAAACCCGGGAAATAATGAATAAAAAAATGTGGGCGGATCACGCCGATTTTTGGAACACATATTTTAAGGTGAATTAAACCAATATGTTTTAAATTTTATAACTATATCTTAAATACTTTTCGAGTTATTAGTTCCTAATATAATAAGTTATATAAAAGTGACTTGTATGGGAGGTGGGCGTGTCCGTTAACCGATTTGGTTCATTTTCAAACTCATTTTCTACTTTTGGCTAAAAAATATTGTGACAAAATTGAATTCTGATAAGTATTTCTCAAGTTTCCTCGTATACGGACAGCAAGAGAACAGACGGACAGACAGACGGACATAGCACAACGGACTCGGGTAGTGATGCTGATCAAGAATATATATACTTTTCCATACCGGACACGCCTCCTAAGGGGCTTTACAATATATGCACATAGTTAATATACCCTGTACCTCATAGGTGTAGGGTATAAAAAATAAATATTCAAAATAAATAAAGAAAACTTATAAAATTAAATAAATAATAAATAAGTTAGAGAAGATAGTTAGTGATTAAGTGGCAACTCGATATATGTAAATGTGGTCGTTCTGTGGCTTTTCGAAAGTAATTCTAAACTTTTTTGTTCAATTTGACATAGAGACACTCTTACGTCACTCTAACCAATACTTAACCAAAAAATATAGAGCAAATGCGTACTGAACACAGGATTTAACTCGTGAATGGTGGTTTCGACGTAAATGTACCGGTTTTAAAAACCGAGTACATATAATGAAAAGCGATTTAATCGATGACCGATTTCGATTGGAGCTGGCGTAGGCACTGGCGGTCGCTCGGCTAAGCTAGCCCGAAATGTCGTGGGACTTGTTGATCCATTCGCCGTTACATCAAAAAAAAAACTTGCCTACTTTTTGAATTTATATAAAAAAATTAACGAACAAAAAAATCTACACGCAAAAAAAAATACTTAAGCAAAAATAAAATAATCTAACACTGACAAAAAATATGTTAAAAGGGATATAAAATAAAATCATTAAATGCACAAAAAAAAGAATTAAATAAATTAGCAACAAAAAAATTATCAAAATTATGTATACAAAAATTGTACAAAAAAATAAATTACTTTAAATAAATATTGCACAAAAGGAGGAAATTATCAAAAAATATTAACAGGCGCTCCGCTGGCACAAACGATGATTGGTGCTCCGGTGGACACAACCAAACCATTTGCGGGTGCTCCGCTGGCACAAAAGTAATTCGTGGGCGCTCCGCAGCGCAAAAATGATTTGCTGGGGCTCCGCTGGCACAAAAGCAATTCGTGGGCGCTACGCAGCGCAAAAATGATTCGCTGGTGCCTCCGCTGGCACAAACCGTCTGCTACCAAAGGGCCGGGCGCTCCGCAGCTCAATATGAATTCGCGGGTGCTCCGCTGGCAGATGCAATAGACGGCCGCTCCGCTGGACGAATTTTCGGCGCGTTAAAAAAAAACGGGTACCGGAATAGATTCGCGAGTGCTCCGGAGACGACACTCTATCTCTCGTGATTCGTTACTTTATGACGCGAGAATTCAAAAAACAAAAATTTTTTTACAAACATTTTTGCGGAACAAGATTTGTTGGCCGTCCGCTTTCCGTCTCTATTTTTCAAGACCGGAAATTCGCCATCATTTTTTTTCTTATCCCTTTTTTTATGCTGGCAATGCTATTTTATGGCAGTCATCTATTTGTTTTTGGAGGTGTTCCGAATATTGGATTTGTAAGTTCTGACAGCTCTCATCAGTGTTGTACAACAGATGTCCGTCACACGCTGCTGCTCGTAAAGTCAAAGGATTGCTTTTATCATGAAGCTCTCGTCTTATCCGCATATCTTTATAGGTATCCTCCTCTGACTGAAGAAGTCGTATAGAAAAATAAAAACGAATTCATACTTGTTTAAATTTGTTATTATTATTTTTTACGATTTTATGTCTTTTGACATTTATTTTATTACAATTTTTAAAAATCTATTATGATTTTTCAAAATTCTATTACAATTTAAAAAAATTTTAAAATTTCGAATTTTTTCGTTTTGAGTGCCGTAATCCGTCAACTCGTTCTATAACGGAATTTTTCGATACGATTGCTGTGTTGATAACGACTGCCGCGATTCGGCCCCTGGCTGCACATATTTCTAACCCCCATATTTCTACCCCCATTCGTCTGTCTTTTGTAAGCAAATTTTTGATATTTGGCTAACAATACATATAGTTTGGGAACTTTTAATGCTTTTAAAGGTTCTATAAATGTTTCCAGATTTAATCCATTTAAAAATAGTTTATAAATCATTAACTCCACTAAAGTTAAAACGCGGGCGTAATGACATAAATTTTGTCATTATTTCAATTTACGAAAAATCGGATTTTTTTTTTTTAATAATTTATTAAAATACAATATCAAATAAACTTTTAACTATGCAGAATAAAAACAAAATGTTTGAAATCTTACAGAAATCTTACAAAATACCAAATTCTGATATATAAATATTTCCAGTTACATGGCAAGTGGGCGTGGCAGTCGACCGATATTTCCCAAAATAAACCCAAATATTCCTTAGTGGATTATTTCACTGTGAAAAAAATTATTAGTCTACCTTCCTTAGTTTTTAAAATATAGACTTTTGTCCAGCTAAATAGTAAAAATCGCACACTATGCATCGCCTGCGAAAATATTAACTTTTAAAATCGATTTTGGAGCGACTCCCTTAATAAATTATAAATTGCCAAAGTAATTCTAAAACCTACTGGGATATTTAAAAATTAAGTTAATGATGGAATTCTTTTTATATTTTTTAAAATTATTAACGTCTTTTCAATAATTCAAAGTTGTTTTTAATATAATAAATTTTTTATTTAAAAAGCTTTTTTTTCTTCCCCGATTAATCCAAAATAAGTTTTTCTGGCATCACTGTAGGATAACTTTCAACTCTGCAACAGCGTGTTGCAATTGTTCCATTTCAGGTCGTTTCCATGCCAATTTCCGCAAAAGGTATATGCTGCCAATCGACGGTAACGGTCTTTAAATATGTAAAAAAAATTCCATTGCGTTGTCCGGGCACAAGCGAACAGTATAGTAATCTCTTGCGTAACCAATTCGTTCAATTTTTTAATAGTGACAACATTCAAAACTCGAACTTGGCGATACTAAGTAATCAAAATTTAAATAAATAAAAGTTTAATTAAGATATCGCCAATATTTCGTGTGCAACTATGATATGTGTCGTTTTAATTTGATTGCATTTTTCTATGAATTGAGTCAAAATTAGAAAATTAAATTAATATCCCTATAAAAAGTTAACAATTACTTCACAAGTATGTATTTGCATTCAGCTAAAATAGAGGCATAAGCACGAAGGTGAGTATAGCAACCTTTTAAATATGATTGTTTAATTATATATAACATATTATATATAATATAGAACAACTGGCATTTTTATTTAACATTAAATATTTCTTCAACATTATTAATATGTTCATTATTCCGATGAATTTTCCAAAATTCTACATTGTGGTGAATACTTTTTGTGTGTAACCAATATTTTCATATTTCTTTTTTATTCCCTTTAAATGAAGAACTATCAAACTCGCTGTTACCATTAAGTTTGCATAATCGATATTTTATGGATTTGGCGAAACATCAATAAATCAACTACATCACCAGGTTACTATTATGTAGGCCAGTTATTAGACACATAGTGTTATTTGTATCTGTGTCAAATGTTTCATGCGATTTCACTCAACAGAAATGTAGACACAGAAAAGATATGTGTTCATATATTTTCATATTCTGTTGTGGTAACCATTTATATGGTAGTGCCACTACAAAACATTAAGATGTTGTGCCCTTTAACTTCTTTTGTAACAACCGACTTCTTAGAATTATGTGTTCACACAGCTAAAAATAAATGGTTTTGAATTATTATTTATAAAAAATATTTTGCATATATTATTTCCCCAACAAATATAAAAAAATGTCGATAAAAATAGCAATTTTTGGTATCAAAAATTTATAATGCGATTCGTAGATATATTGCGATTCGTAGATTCAGATGTACTTTTACCTTTCGATGTTATTTGCCTGTTTTAGTATGTGATAAAATCAGACCCATGGACACAGTGGAGGTTTTGTGGGATCAAACACCCTCTCCCCCTCATGAGGGATTTGAACTACAATGTTGACATTTATAAAACGTTTGTGTTTTCACACTTTCTTGTATGTCTGTTCGGTACACATTTTGTTATTTATTTTAAACTAACTTCCCGATAATTAAATACTTGAAACATTAAATTTAAGTCACAACAACACGACAATACTTTCTTGTCTCTTTGTTCGTGAGAGTTTTTCAAAAAATCACGCGATTTTTTGAAAAGAATTTTCGCTAGCGGCGTTTTCCAAACAGAAACCAAAATGAAATTGAAATAATTTAAGCATTTATACATACATAACCTTAAGATTTTTTTCTTTATTCTTTTTTTTTTTCAATATTCTTTTATATATTTATTACGAAATTTAACCTTTTTTATTTACTTTTTCTCTTTTTCTATTAAAAATTTTTGTAAAAAAAATCTAAAAAAGAAATAAATAATAAACCTAACATAATCTTAAGGTTATACATTAGACTGAATCAAAATCCTAAATTATTAAAATGATTTGCACCTCGTCGAATTTCTGAAACTATGATCTCTAAAACTAAGAAAAAGCTTTAAAAGCTGATCCTGTGATGTTGCGCAAAAAGATTAAAGGACATTTTTGAACTTTTAACTTTCAAGTATATTGCACAGAAAAAAATATTGTACGTATATATAACAATTGATATTAATAGCAAACAAAATCGTATTTCAATTAAAAATATGAATGTATTTACTAATTAATTAATTGTATTTACACACTTTTTAATTAAAATATTAATAGGAATAAATTTAATATAATTTCAATACAACTAAATCTTTAATAGTAATAATTACTTTTATTTGTTACTTTTGATTTATTCATTTTCTTAAATTGCAACACTGTTTTTTTCTTCTGGATTTCATTTTTTTTGTTCGGCGTCGCACGGTGAACAAAATGATGAAATTTTTGAACAAAACGCAATTTTTTTATTTTTAAATTTTCAAATTTATTTTTTATTGTTACATAAATAAAAGACCCACTAAGAACAATCTGTAACTATTTTTCTTATAACATTAACGGTTTAAGAGATATGAGCCTTCAAAGTTAGGAACAAAATTACATTCCATACAAAAATATATGGAAATACATATTGGAACATAACTAAAATATCCTTGCATATCCTCTCAAATCCTTAAAATTGTATTTAGGTTTTTACAAAATACACATTCTGAAAAAAAAGTAGTTTCCGGTTTGCTCCGGTTTACAAGAAAATTGTTGTGAAATACTACCATTTTCGTTAGAAATTTACTTATTTGATTTAAAGCGTTTAGTGTAATAATTTTATATCAATTAAACCTAAAGATATCCTTCACACGCGCTTACTTTTTTCTAATCATAATTAATGTGGTAAAAATAAAAAAATTTCATCTCTCCCGGATTAGGAGAAATTACGTGTCCATTTGTGCTTTTTTTGTAAATTTATTCTAAGGACTGTAAGCGATATTCTCTGTTCGCATTAACTTTTCTCGAATCACAATTAATGTGGTAAAAAATAAAAAATATATCATTCCGATATCGTTCCCGGATTTGAAGAATTTACATGGCAAAATTACCATTTTGTATACATCCTTTTTTTGTAAATTTATACCAAGGACTGCAAGCGATATCCTTCATTCTCACTAACTTTTTTCTAATCACAATCAATGTGGTAAAAAATGAAAAATATATCATCCCGATATCGTTCCCGGATTAGGAGAAATTCACTTGGCAAAAATTACCATTTTTCATACATTTGCAAGCGATATCCTTCGTTCGCACTAACTTTTTTCTAATCATATTCAATGTGATAAAAAATCAAAAAAATATGATCCCGATATCTTTTCCGGATTAGAAGAAATTACATGGCAAAAAAAAAAAATGTAAAAAATTTTACAAACATATCGTCGTTGTAGAACGAAAAGTCACCAAATACATTTTCAAAATGCCAAATATTCATTTACAAAAATCTTTATATATCTGTCAATTTGTTTACCACATGATAAGAAAATATAAATCTATCAATTAGTATTTGAACTTTAAAAAGACATCAATTATTTTTTATTATATTAATCAACAAACTCGAAATTTAAGTTTTTCATAAAATGTATTTGGTGACTTTTCGTTCTACAACGACGATTTCAAAAAGTATAAATACTTATTTAATATTTATTTTATGTTATGTATTGAATTAAATTATTATTATTTTCATATGTTTCTATTCGACAAATATTTTATTTAATTTAACAAAATATTTAAATGATCCAATTTCTATAGAATGAAATTTTTAATTGATGTTACTAATTAATTAATTAATGATTTAAAAATTCCCAATAAAAAAATTAATATATATAACAACTTTAATATCAATATGACAAAAAAATTAATTAAAGTGTATCCAATTAACATATTCTCATTATTACGAATATGGAATTTAATGCTACTAAAAGTTACATCGGCTGAGTTTCAATTAAAAATTAATTGGATTGATTAACATTTTAGTTATATTTGCACACTTTTTTCTGTGTGTGCTAAAATTTGTTTTATTTATTAACTTTTAATCATTTACTAAAATTATGAATTTTAAAATTATTAATTTTTAGTTAACCGATAAAGTTTCATGGCTTGCCAAAAACATAAAATGTTAACTTTGCACAACATCACAGGATCATCTTTTTATGACTTTTAAAAGCTTCTTAAAGTTCTAAGCGTACGAATTTCCCGTTCGGAATCTCAGGAAATGCTCACAAATCTGTATTTATATTTCAGATCTGTCAATCCTAGATGTCACTTGACTAATTTATGTTATTTCAAAAATATGAATATATGTATATGTACTTGTACGTAATAATTGAAGTATATATGCATGTTACATTGACTGATTCCAATTTGTATGAAAAATTTAGAACTAATTTTTCGTTCGCCCCGCGTCGAATTTCTGAACCTAGGATCTTCAGAACTAAGAAGAAGATGTGCGCAAAGACTTAAAGGACATTTTTGAACTATTATCGACCATTTTCAATTTAATTATTAGTGCTTCAAGTGTAAAAAAGACATCACTTGATTTGAGCATAATTTGTCAATCTGCTAATAAGATGATATCAGAAAACATAAATGTTGAGAATAAATGTTTATTTTTGTCTATGGACACTTGCTTCCTAAAGTTTATAGTTTTTGCGTAATAAATCACAGAATAATTTCTGTATAAAAATTTGTACTACGATTTTTTGCTAAAAATAATTTTTTATCTGACGATATTAATAATCATTATTACGAAATAAAAAGTGATGTTCGATTTGAATATCCAGAGGCTTTTTTAAGGTTTATATTTTTTTTACTTTTTTGTAATTTTTTTTTTTTGATATTTATTTACATTTTTGGTATTCAAAGTTACGGACGTGACAGATTAAAATTAGCTGTCAAAAAATGTCTGGAATTACTAGGAAATCGAATTCCAAGAAATTGAATGAGATATTTCTAATTAAATAGATAATAAACAGAGCTCTCGATTACCCGGGTGCCCGGGTACCCGGGCTACCCGGGTTTTTCGAGCTACCCGGGTAAAACCCGGGTTGTTCAAATACTCGAAAAACCCGGGTATTAAATGTTCGAGCTACCCGGGTAGTTCGCAAAACCCGGGTAGTTGGTTCGTTCGTTTGTTCGAGCTATTCGAGTAGCTCGATGGCTCGTTCGTTGTTCGAGTAGCTCGATCGTTGTTCGAGCTTCGAGTAGCTTGTTCGTTCGTTCGTTTGTTCGATTGACGATTGTTCATTTGATCGCTTGTTAATTTGTCTGTCCGTTCGTTTGCTTGATGTGGGAGTTGGTCGGAAGTGGTTGGAAAAATGTAGGTGGACAAAAGTGGGTGGGTGGGCAAAAGTGGGTGGATAGTGATAAAAAGACCGAAAAAAATTTTTATTGCAGAAATCGGTAGCAGACATCAAGGGAAATCGAATGGTACCACTCTCAGTGGTCCCTGACCCCCAAAAGGGGGTCAAAAACCACTTTTTGTCCAAAATTTTTTTATTGCGGAAATGGATAGCGAACCTCATTAGAAGACTAATGGTACCCTTTGGAGTGGTCCCTGACCCCCAAAAGGGGGTCAAAAACCCATTTATGACCCAAAAATTTTTATTTCAGAAATCGATAGCGGACACTATTAGAATGCTATTGGTACACTTTGGAGTGGTCCATGACCCCCAAAAGGGGGACAAAAACCCATTTATGACCCAAAAATTTTTATCTCGGAAATCGATAGTGGACATCATTAGAAGGCTAATGGTACCCTTTGGTGTGGTCCATGACCCCCAAAAGGGGGTCAAAAACCCATTTATGACCCAAACATTTTTATCTCGGAAATCGATAGCGGACATCATTAGAAGGCTAATGGTACCCTTTGGAGTGGTCCAGGTCCCCCCAAAGGGGGACAAAAACCCATTTATGACCCAAAAATGTTTATCTCGGAAATCGATAGTGGACATCATTAGAAGGCTAATGTTACCCTTTGGTGTGGTCCATGACCCCCAAAAGGGGGTCAAAAACCCATTTATGACCCAAAAATTTGTATCTCGGAAATCGATAGCGGACATCATTAGAAGGCTATTGGTACACTTTGGAGTGGTCCATGACCCCCAAAAGGGGGACAAAAACCCATTTATGACCCAAAAATTTTTATCTCGGAAATCGATAGTGGACATCATTAGAAGGCTAATGGTACCCTTTGGTGTGGTCCATGACCCCCAAAAGGGGGTCAAAAACCCATTTATGACCCAAACATTTTTATCTCGGAAATCGATAGCGGACATCATTAGAAGGCTAATGGTACCCTTTGGAGTGGTCCAGGTCCCCCCAAAGGGGGACAAAAACCCATTTATGACCCAAAAATGTTTATCTCGGAAATCGATAGTGGACATCATTAGAAGGCTAATGTTACTCTTTGGTGTGGTCCATGACCCCCAAAAGGGGGTCAAAAACCCATTTATGACCCAAAAATTTTTATCTCGGAAATCGATAGCGGACATCATTAGAAGGCTAATGGTACCCTTTGGAGTGGTCCAGGTCCCCCCAAAAGGGGGTCAAAACCCCCATTTTCGAAAAAAATATTTTGTGAATGTCAAAATGTCGAAAATAGGGGTTTTGACCCCCTTTGGGGGGACCCGGACCACTCCAATGGGTACTATTAGCCTTCTAATGATGTCCGCTATCGATTTCCGAGATAAAAATTTTTGGGTCATAAATGGGTTTTTGACCCCCTTTTGGGGGTCATGGACCACACCAAAGGGTACCATTAGCCTTCTAATGATATCCACTATCGATTTCCGAGATAAAAATTTTTGGGTCATAAATGGGTTTTTGGCCCCCTTTTGGGGGTCATGGACCACTCCAATGGGTACCATTAGCCTTCTAATGATGTCCGCTATCGATTTCCGAGATAAAAATTTTTGGGTCATAAATGGGTTTTTGACCCCCTTTTGGGGGTCATGGACCACACCAAAGGGTACCATTAGCCTTCTAATGATGTCCACTATCGATTTCCGAGATAAAAATTTTTGGGTCATAAATGGGTTTTTGTCCCCCTTTTGGGGGTCATGGACCACTCCAAAGTGTACCAATAGCATTCTAATAGTGTCCGCTATCGATTTCTGAAATAAAAAATTTTGGGTCATAAATGTGTTTTTGACCCCCTTTTGGGGGTCAGGGACCACTCCAAAGGGTACCATTAGTCTTCTAATGAGGTTCGCTATCCATTTCCGCAATAAAAAATGTTTGGACAAAAAGTGGTTTTTGACCCCCTTTTGGGGGTCAGGGACCACTGAGAGTGGTACCATTCGATTTCCCTTGATGTCTGCTACCGATTTCTGCAATAAAAATTTTTTCGGTCTTTTTATCACTTTCCGCCCACTTTTGACCACCCACCCACTTTTGTCCACCTACATTTTTCCAACCACTTCCGACCAACTCCCACATCAAGCAAACGAACGGACAAATTAACAAGCGATCAAATGAACAATCGTCAATCGAACAAACGAACGAACGAACAAGCTACTCGAAGCTCGAACAACGATCGAGCTACTCGAACAACGAACGAGCCATCGAGCTACTCGAACAAACGAGCTACTCGAATAGCTCGAACAAACGAACAAACCAACTACCCGGGTTTTGCGAACTACCCGGGTGGGTAGCTCGAACATTTAATACCCGGGTTTTTCGAGTATTTGAACTACCCGGGTATTACCCGGGCTTTCGAGCGCCCGGGTACCCGGGTACCCGGGCTACTCGAAAATACTCGTATGAAATCGAGAGCTCTGAAAATTATAATTAAACTTTTTTGAAATCGATATCATTATTTCCCAAACGAAATAAAATCGTTGCAGACAAAGTTCTCTGTTTGAATTCATTGGAAAAACAGATATTTAAAATTAATATCGTTTGGATTTTCAAATACCTGGATATCACTTAGTGCCATTATTTTCTGCCCATAGGGGTCTGGCTCTATTTATTCGGAGTGACGTTGTTTATCATCTGCAGCAACAACATAGTGTGTCGGATAGCGAATTTAATACAATCTGGGTTAAATTCAAAATCCAAACACACATCATGCACTTGTGCTTTCTTTATAGGAGTCCGAATCTAGATAGGGTTTCTACCTGTAATAAACTGTATGCCTTATCTGATTCGATCTCAAATATATTTGAGAAATTTCTAGGCAGTGAAATCGTTGTTGCCGGCGATTTTAATTTGCACAACGCCACCTGGTTGCGCCACTCGGGTCACAGGAGGGTTGTTATGTTGAGCTGTTTGCCGAGTGCAATCAACTCACTCAAATGGTGAAGGAGCCGACGTATATCCCACGCGTCGGCGGGCAGAGCCAAAAAGTCCTAGACCTTTTTCTGACTTCACATCATGAAAAATAATTCCTTGTACCTCTTGGTAACTCCGACCACTGTACTGTTTCCGCTGAGTTTTCGTATTCTGGTTTACGCGCCTGTTCAATTAAAGCCCCGAAGATGACTATATGGATGTACGAAAAAGCAAATTGGGTTGTGTTAAATGATTTTTTTCGAAACTTTAATTGGAAATTGTGTTTCGCAGACAGAGACATAAATGCCGCGGCTTTAATGGTACAAAATATGATTTTATTAGGTATGCGGTCCTTCATACCTTCTAAAAAAAAATAGCATTAAACTCAAGGACCACTCATGGTTTGATGAGACTTGCAGGATTGCAGTCAGGTCGAAAAAGGAAGCCTTTCAAAATTGGCGTTCTAACAAGAATGCTGACACAGAAAGACTTCGCATACATGCTAGGAATCGCTGTAATGCCTTGATCTCGCGCGAAAAGTTTCTTCACGAACAAAATGCGCTCAAAAAGGTCCTACTCTACCATAGAGGTAGTAAAAAATTCTGGTCATTCGTAAAAAGGGTGAAGAATCAGACGACATCGTCTACTCCAACTCTTATTATGAATGGCCAGACCTTCACTGACCCGGTTGATAAAGCTAATTTATTGGCAGAAGTATTTGCAAATAATTCAACGCTCCCAGATAGTAATCAACCACTGCCCGTCGTCGATTTTGTTTCTTCTGCAATGCCGGAGATTCATTTTTGAACTCGGGCTGTTAGCTAACCTCAAAATTAACAAGGCCTCTGGGCCAGATGGCATATATGCCCATGTGTTGAAGAAGTGCGCGTCAACGCGGGTTTGTCTATTGCGAAACCTTTTCAACATCTCCCACACGACAGATGTTTTTCCATCTTGTTGGAAGATTGCAAATATCAAGCCAGTCCAGAAAAGGGCGAGGCTACGAACCCTGCCAATTACCGACCCATTCCAAGGTAATGGAGAGCGTAATTAACTTCCACCTTGTGAACTATTTTGAGCACAACGAATTGCTCAGAGACCGCCAATATGGTTTCAGTAGGGCCAGATCTACAAGTGACTTGATGGCGGTCATCTCCGAAAAGTGGAATAATAATGTTAACCTTTTTGGGGAGAGTAAGCCTGTTACTCTCGATATTTCCAATGTTTTTGATCGAGTGTGGCATAAAGCCCTCGTTTTAAAACTAATTGCATTTGGCGTCGGTGAATCTTTTACCCGATGGATATCGAGTTTTCTCCAGGGTCGTTCTATACGAGTTGCGATGGAGGGTGTTTTTTTTTTAACAACATTCCATCAATTTTGGAGTTCCGCAGGGAGTTCCGCAGAGTTCCTATCCCCGTCACCATTTCTGGTATTTATCAATTACCTTCTCTCATTGACCCAGAACACAAATCATTCCTTTGCATATGACAGTAACATTTGTCATTCAAACTCGTTCAACAAGCGGCCAAATTCTTTGGAGATTGAGAGTAAAAGACGCACAATGAATGACACGCTCAATAATGACCTTAAATCAATCTCCGAGTGGGGTGTTGCAAATGGAGTAGATTTTAATGCCAGCAAGACCCAATGTTGTCTGTTATCCCACAAAAGAATGGATTCACCCCTCCCACCCCTCAATATGGATGCTGTGGATATTACGCAGTCAGCTGCGCTTGACGTTTTGGGCATATCAATTCAATGTAATCTCCGTTGGAATGATCACATATTTAATGTGTCGAAAGATGCGGCCAAGTGCCTCGGTTTTTTAAAACATACTTCACTCCTGCTGACTTGCGCACTGTCTACACTACCTATATACGGCCTAAAATGGTATTCAATTCGCACATTTGGGCAGAAGCTTCAAAATCCTCCTTGGAGTTCCTGGACCGAATTCAACAACGTGCGAGATATTTGATAGGGGATGAAAATATCTCATCGTCTATTGGTTCTCTTGAGCACCGAAGGACCGTAGGGTGTGTAAGCCTGTTTTATAGGTATTACAATGGTAAGTGTTCGTGGGAAATACATGGCCTGATTCCACCAGGTTGTGTGTTCTCTCGTTCTACTCGGGCATCAAACCAAGCCCACCCCTTCGTAGTCCACTCGACTCTCAATAGAACCACGCATTATAGAGAGAATTCGTTCTTCAGTCGCACGACACGTTTGTGGAACAATCTCCCTGCGTCCGTTTTTCCCGACATTTTTGATAATGGCGACACTACTCTATCTTTCCCCCCTCCATTTAACCTATCATCCCTTCTTACGATCAACACTGTGCTTTGCATGAATATGGGTCATTCCCTGAGCGTTGGTTAATTTGTAAAAAAAAAATTATAAAATTATTGTGAAATGAAAAAACAACATATTTTGACAACGATAAATATAACCAACTACGATTACAACCATTTTAACCAAAATTAATAAAAATGTTAAAGTAACATTAGAAAATGAATTTTAAAATAGAATTAAAGAATTTTTTTTACATAATAATTGAATTCATTTAACATAGGAAAAGAGTCGTATACCGGCTAAATATACAGCATAAATTCGCGTAAAAGATTTGTTAACAAATAATAAATAATTTACATTAAACAAAAACTGAAACAATACATTTTTAAAAACGTCATTATATATATTTTGAATATAAAAAGTTATTTTCATTATGACTTAAAGTAATCCGTACTCAACGTGTCGTTTTAAACACGCAGAGAAAACATTTCTTTTCTGCAAACATAATATATTTGCAATCGTAAATTTAATGTCTTTAACAGGATTTTACTTTTAAATTTTTAAATTATTTTTGTATTAATTGATGGTAATGGTATGGATTTATTTTAAAATCTTGTAAATTCATGTATGTAACGGGTAATATATGTGTGCAGCAAAACATATTTTTTCCCTGTGTATACATGAATCAAAATTGTAAACACACGATATCCAACCGGATATCGTTTGGGCGGGAAAAAAGTAACAAAAATATAAAAAGTGACCTCAACGTTACGTGGTACCCTTTAAAAATAAAAAAAAAAAAAACTTTTTGGAATATGTGAGTGGCAAAATAACTTTTAAAAAACTTAAAACCTCTTACATACATTAAAGGCTTATTTTTGTATATAAGTCTACTATTTATATTGCACTGTTAGAAGCGCCGCAGGAATTTTTTTTCAAAAAAAATAGCGATATTTTTTTTCTAATTATTTGTAATCTACAGTTATTTTTTATTTTTAGTGTATTTTTATATTGTAATGGTTATAGTAATAATAGAAGCGCCACAGGCAAATTTATTGGAAGAATTTCATTGATTTTATAAAATTTAAAATGTATTGCTAGAATTCATCTAGAAATATGTGTTCCTAGAAATATTCCCTTTTCAATAGTGTACATTTTAATCGCAAATTATGAAAACAAATTTATGAAATATTAGCATTAAATCTGCACATATGTTTTAAAAGTAGGCGTGATCCGCCCACATTTATTTTTAACATTTTTTGATTATTGTTTTTTTACTTTCATATCATTTTTTTTATTATCATTTTTTCATATCATATCATTTTTTTATTATTGGGATATACGTCGAAAATTTCTGATATATAAATTATATTATGAGTGTGAAGCCTGAATCACACGATTGAATAAACAGTCAACTTTTGTATAATTCGATAAACTATTCGTGTTAAATATTTAAAATATTACGATTTTTTATCATTTTATGATTTATTGCTACTTAAAAAATTGTGATAGTGCCGAATATATACAAGTTTTCGAATTTTTACAACATTTCCGACTCGTGTTTTTCCGAATAAGTCCTACTGGCTGAGCTAGGGGTGGGGTGTCACACCACCCCCACCCCCCTATAGCTCCGGCCCTGCCCTGGGTGGTTTGAATCCCCAAAACACCCATCGTGGACACGGGTCTGATATCGGTGGTCACCTTCTTTGGTTAAAATTACTATGCATACTTAATTGGGTGTAGCATTCTTAATTAAATGTAATTTTAACCAATTGGGAAGGTTAGATCACATGGGAAATTTTAAATTTGGTGTTATTATGATAGTTAGGATTATCAAAATTATAGTCGGTCTTAGCCGACTATAAATACCCTACACATATGTGTGGTTACCATTCAAAGTGGTATATAGGTCACCAGGGTACACAAATCATGAAAATAACTACAAACTTTCAATCGCTGAAGAATTTCTTTTCATTTGATACCCATATTTACAAATGGGTAGGTGTACAGAATTTCCATTTTTTTTTGTTTTTGGGAACCACAAGTCGATTCACGGGAAAGCATTATTTCCATGCATTTGAGCATGAAGTCAATATATATTTGACCAAAAAAGTTTACCTAAGACGTATAGAGTAAAATTGAACTGTAGATGTAAATTTTATATGAGTTATTTGAATATAAATTGTCAGATCAAAGGTCACAATTAACCGATTTCGCACATACAGCGTAGGTATATATGTAATCTAAATTATAAGTTTCATTTATCTAACTCTTCAATTGTTTAAGTACTAGTGATTTCAACAGACAGACGGACAGACAGACGGACAGACAGACAGACAGACAGACAGACAGACAGACAGACAGACAGACGGACAGACGGACATCGCTAAATCGACTCAGGAGGTCATGCTGATCAAGAATATATATATACTTTTCCATACCGGAGATGCTTCCTTCTGGGTGTTACAAACGGCGTACCAAATTGAATATACCCTTTCACTCTTAGTGTAGGGTATAAAAATCCGCACCTGGTTAGTTTTCGATTTATTGGAACGCTGAGGGCAATGTATTTACGTTTGTTATTATTGCACACTTTATTGTACACACATAAAAAAACGTTTACAGAACGTCTCCGGCAAAAGAACTTCTTTTGTAACGTGGTCCAACTTTGCTCGCAATTGTTTACTCTTTACTGCAAAAAAAAAAATGATTCTGAAAAATAAATTTCGGATTGTATCTATTAATGTTCTCCTAAATATTCATCAATTTTGAATAAAATCTTATACTCACGCATTGTCCTTGAAGTTGAAAAAGTAAAAAAAATTGGCATTTTCCTTGGTTAAACCGTTCTAAAATCGGCAATGGTGGTTATTTTGACATATGTCGTTATTAGTCTTAAAAGTTAGAATGGTCTTAGAATTTCCGTCATACAATTTAAGTAAAAACAAAGATCGTCCTGTGCTCGCGCATTGCAACCGAAGGTAAAAAAAATATTTTTGGAATTATAATTTATGTTTAGGGTAAAAAATATTGTGTTTTGGATCAGAATAAGCTCAAAAAATTAAATATCGGATCTATTAACGCCCTCCCAAAATTTCATCGTTTTTAAAACAAATCTTGTGGCTGCGCATCGTCCTTGAAGTGGGAAACACCAAAAAAATCGTGATTTTCTTTGTTGTTCTTTTTGATTTTTTTTTTGTGAAATTGTTTGTGGTTAATTTTAGGACCATTATATTACTTATAAACCCAATTACGCAAACATAATATTAAACAATATGCTGTAACAGTAAAAAAATTTATAATGGACCAAGCACCAGAATTTTTTTTTCAAAAACCTTACGCTAAAAACTATACATTTTTTCTTTATTTATACGTCCGAAATATGTAAATACATTCTACATCTGCATTTATTTTAACTATATTCCGAATTTATTTAACATCAAGAAAAATGTAAACATATGTATTTAATTGGAAGTATGGTGAAACAACACAATTTTTAGATATTGGCAAAAAATCATCATTCCAGATGGTGTGGTTTCAAAGATTTTGACATATCTGATATGTTTAAAATAATATATATTAAATATTGAATTTTATTTTTAACTACAGCAAAATGAGTATAGGGCAGACATTTTTGTTTTTGTGATGTATGTGGGAGTGGTGTAGACGGACGGGGAATCATGGACAGACGACACTTTAAAAATTAGACAAAACTTAGTGACCTTTACTGAAGGAATTTGGGTGACTGAATTTTTAGAATATTGAGAGACAGTTTCACGATTAAGCTCGATCGGACCACTATTTATTATATTAACCCCCTCATCACTCATTTCCTGTTGACAACGATTCGTTTGTCGAATATCGTGTGACTACAATTTTTAACTCATGTATCAAACGAAACGTTGAGTACGCTTGTTTTGAGAGTTTTTTCATATAAATCATATAAACCAAAGACAAATTAAAAAAAAAAAATTGTATATCAAAAATAGTTGTCAAAATAAAAATATTGAACTAGATTGAAAAATATAGAAAATAGAAAATAATTTGTGTTTGTATTCAAACGTCGTGGGGCTCATTCCTACATGTATGTTATAAACTAACTAAAAAAAAAATGAATTTATAAAAATTTGTTGCGAAAGGATTTTGAACACATTGAGTGAGAACGAAGTTTCTTTCAAAATATATTAAAACTACTTTAATAATAAACTTTATTGTTTACACTAAACATGAATAATTTTGAGAGCAATGTATGAGAACGTTGAAAAATAAATTCATTTGCCAAAAACGATCTACTCCGCTTACAAAATTACTCTAGTAAGTTGTACTGCATTTATGTCTTTGTTTTGGAAAAATGTATTTCTACTACATTTTGAACGTTTGAAATACATCTGTATTTATTTAAAATAATTTACCAACTCGTTATATTACAAATTCGATTTCTACATAGTACAGAAACTGTACGGTAGGCCGGATCGAAATTTTTTCCCAAAGTTGTACTAGGGCTTAAAAGCTGCATTGTGCTGCCAGAGATTACCACAAAAATTTTGATTAAAAAAAAAAAAGTTAAAAACACTTTAAATCCATATTTTATTTTTTACCATCTACATAAACTTTTTTTTTGATCGTAATAGACTCAAAAAATTAGAAATTGTTTCTATTAATGTCCTCCTAAAATTTCATAAATTTTGAATAAAATCTTATACTCTCGCATCGTCATTGAAGTTGTAAAAGTCCAAAAAAATCTACATTTTTTTTGGTTAAATCGTTTTAAAATCGGCATGGGTGGTTATTTTGACATGTAATTTTTTTTTATATAGATTTATAGATGTACTGAATCCATATTTTTTTGGACAATTTCTATCGCGTATACTACAATACAATTTCTAATTTTTTGAGTCTATTACGATCCAAAAAAATGTTTATGTAGATGGTAAAAAATAAAATATGGATTTAAAGTGTTTTTTAAATTCATCTGCAATGCACTAACACAGGATTTTTATTAATCAAATTTGTTGTGGTAATCTTTGGCAGCACAATGCAACTTTAGTACAACATTGGGAAAAATTTCGATCCGCCCTACCGTACAGTTTCTGTACTATGCAGAAATCGAATTTGTAATATAACGAGTTGGTAAATTATTTTAAATAAATACATACATATTTCAAACGATCTAAATGTGCAGTAGAAATACATTTTTTGAAAACAAATACATAAATGTAGTATAATTTACTACAGTAATTTTGTAAGTAAAAGCGGAGCAGATCGTTTTCGGCAAATGAATTTATTTTTCAAAGTTCTCATATTTTGCTCTCAAAATTATACATGTTTAGTGTAAAAAATAAAGTTTATTATAAAAGTAGTTTTAATATATTTTGAACGAAACTTCGTTTTGTCTCAATGTGTTCAAAATCCTTTTGCAACAAATGCATATAAATGCTTGTTTATATTTCAATATTTTTTTTTGTTAGTTTATAACATACATGTAGGAATGAGCCCCACGACGTTTGAATACAAACACAAATTACTTTCTATTTTCGATATTATCGTTTCCAGTCCCATTCGTCTAAAATTGGTATAACGTATTTCAAACGTTTCGTTCTTTAAATTCGCTCTTTCAATCTTGTTCAATATTTTTGTTTTGACAACTATTTTTGATATACAAAAATTTAATATTTTTTTTAATTTGTCTTATGATTTATATGAAAAAACTCTCAAAACAAGCGTATTCAACGTTTCGTTTGATACATGAGTTAAAATTGTAATTACACGATATTCAACAGATTTTAAAACGAATTGTAGCCGATATCGTTGTCAACAGGAAATGAGTGATGAGGGGGTTAATATAACAATTTTCGTCCGATCGAGCTTAATCGTGAAACTGTCTCTCAATATTCTAAAAATTCAGTCACCCAAATTCCTTCATTAAAAGTCACTAAGTTTTGTCTAATTTCTAAAGTGTCGGCTGTCCATGATTCCTCGTCCGTCTACACCACTCCCACATACATCACAAAAACAAAAATGTCTGCCCTATACTCATTTTGGAGTAGTTATATATAAAATTCAATATTTAATATATATTATTTTAAACATATAAGATATGTCAAAATCTTTGAAACTACACCATCTGGAATGATGATATTTTGCCAATATCTTAAAATTGTGTTGTTTCACCACACTTCCAATTAAATACATATGTTTACATTTTTCTTGATGTTAAATAAATACTAAATGTAGTTAAAATAAATGCAGAAGTAGAATGTATCCACATATTTCGGACGTATAAATTAAGACAAAATGTAGTGATTTACCATACAAATGTATACAAATTTATATGTCAATGCAGAAAAATTATGTAGGTTTTTGCATACAAATAACTATATCAATAATTAAAAACGAATACATTTATGAGAGTAAATCATATACATATGTATTTATTTTAAAAACCTTTTTTTTTCTATTAAAACATTTTTTGTCGTTGTATATATACTAGCTGGACATGTGCACAGCTTCGCCGATGCGAAGTTTTTGTACTCTTACATAGCATTTATAAATGTTTGGTTATATGGGACGTGCCGCGCCCCTCTTTCCAATCCATACGTAGTGGCTATATAAACGAATTTTCACTATCAAAATACAATTTCCATTGGTGGTTGACTTAATGCATTCTCATACAAAACGCAAATTTGGATTTTTCTGATTTTCCGACTTTTTATAGGGGCTATTCATAATTCCCAGTATTGAGACGAATAAAACATAAAAGTATAATTCAAATCAGTTCAACCGTTCTTAAGTTTTTGCGAGACTAACGCACGGCAATTCATTTTTATATACATAGAAAGATATGTATATAAATAACGTTAAAATAAAAAATATTTATACATTTATTGTGTTTTTTTTGGCTTGTTTGTAGAACCGAAACTGAAACAGGTATCGTTATTTTTTTTATAGATCCGGAATTTAAACCGAAATAAAAAATAATGTAACAAAAGGTCCTGGAACCAAGGTTGCCAACCGAAAAATCACACGAAAAATCACTAAATCACACATAAATCACTTGTACGACTTTTTCATGAAAAAGACTCATATTGAGAAAAATCACACGAAATCACACAGTGCGATAAATCACACAAAAATATCTTATCGTGATAAATCACACGAAAATCACCCAAATATACTAGAATATAAAATTCATAATAATCGTAGTAATTTTATTATTTGTAAATAGTTTTCTTCCTGTTATTCCAATTTATAAATTAACTTATTTATTTTTCTTACATATAGGTACGTAAAAAAATATTTAATTATAGGATAAAATATATATAAAATAAAATACATTTGTAATACATTATTTAATCATTTAATGCTTCATGTTATATCTTTTTAATTTCTTCAAAGCACTTGCAATTAGTCGTTTGGCATGTTGTATGCCCGAAAGCATATCTGTAGAAAGGCGGTTTCTACTTGTAGAACTGTTTGCGAGAAAAAATTACATGTAATCGGATTTTCTATATTTTTATTACTTTATACAGAAATAAAAACATATACATCTTAGGACTATTTTTATATATAAATACAATATACAGGTACAACATGTTGTATAACTAAAATATATTTATTTAAACGTAAAGATTTTTCTTCTTTTCAATGCGGAATATTCTAGTTCGTGCGGAACGTTATCACGTTGATAATTTTCTAAAATATTTGGTCCTAATAAACAATCCTAGGGGTGAGTAAGCTAAGAAATGTGTTAAATAAGTGTCACCCTAATATTCATCATTTACATAAATTATACAATACTCAAATTAAATAAATAATAGAAAAAATAAACCAATATCACACCCTGTGAAAAATCACACAAAATCACACGAAGTGAAAAATCACACAAAAATCACACAAAATCACTCGGTGTGAAAAATCTCGCAAAAATCACGAATTCACGCAAATATCTCATGAGATACTCAAAATCACGCGAGACTCACAAATCCCACATCGTGTAAAAATCACTATTTCAGATTTATCTCCCAAAGTTGGCAACGATGACTGGAAGAACCATTTTTTTATGGAACCCGAACTCGAAATGCTTATAATGTCGTCGTCTAGCCCTGGCTCGACTTCTAGTAATGGTTTTTGCAATTAAAATAAAATTGCTAATGATTCGACCGCATAGAAAAATAAACGTTCCTCACAAACGAAAAATTAGACATAAGAACTTCGTTTGTGAAGTTCTTTTGACCAAACCAGTTTTTCGTTTGGATCAATCGAGTTTTTCGTTTGCTTTTTTAAATCAAAAAATTAAAAAAAAAAAATATTTTTATTTTAATCATTATTTTCTTAATTTTTTTAATTAAACTTTTATAAATTTTTTTTTATGTTTTATTTTTATTTTTATATATTTTATATTATGGGTGTGTGCGAATTCGACTAAATTGCTGACTAAACTAAATTTGGTCGGTAATGCAGTGTAATGCAGACTTTTCAATTTAGTAAATTTTCGAGTAGACTAAATTGAACTAAATTGGATCACAGCAAACAGACTTATGATAATCGCTCGATTATGGACTTTAACAATTACCGGTTACTGAATGGCGATCGCATGAAAACCCGTTCAATTTATTTATATTAATATTTATATTTATATTTATATTTATATTTATATTTATATTTATATTTATATTTATATTTATATTTATATTTATATTTATATTTATATTTATATTTATATTTATATTTATATTTATATTTATATTTATATTTATATTTATATTTATATTTATATTTATATTTATATTTATATTTATATTTATATTTATATTTATATTTATATTTATATTTATATTTATATTTATATTTATATTTATATTTATATTTATATTTATATTTATATTTATATTTATATTTATATTTATATTTATATTTATATTTATATTTATATTTATATTTATATTTATATTTATATTTATATTTATATTTATATTTATATTTATATTTATATTTATATTTATATTTATATTTATATTTATATTTATATTTATATTTATATTTATATTTATATTTATATTTATATTTATATTTATATTTATATTTATATTTATATTTATATTTATATTTATATTTATATTTATATTTATATTTATATTTATATTTATATTTATATTTATATTTATATTTATATTTATATTTATATTTATATTTATATTTATATTTATATTTATATTTATATTTATATTTATATTTATATTTATATTTATATTTATATTTATATTTATATTTATATTTATATTTATATTTATATTTATATTTATATTTATATTTATATTTATATTTATATTTATATTTATATTTATATTTATATTTATATTTATATTTATATTTATATTTATATTTATATTTATATTTATATTTATATTTATATTTATATTTATATTTATATTTATATTTATATTTATATTTATATTTATATTTATATTTATATTTATATTTATATTTATATTTATATTTATATTTATATTTATATTTATATTTATATTTATATTTATATTTATATTTATATTTATATTTATATTTATATTTATATTTATATTTATATTTATATTTATATTTATATTTATATTTATATTTATATTTATATTTATATTTATATTTATATTTATATTTATATTTATATTTATATTTATATTTATATTTATATTTATATTTATATTTATATTTATATTTATATTTATATTTATATTTATATTTATATTTATATTTATATTTATATTTATATTTATATTTATATTTATATTTATATTTATATTTATATTTATATTTATATTTATATTTATATTTATATTTATATTTATATTTATATTTATATTTATATTTATATTTATATTTATATTTATATTTATATTTATATTTATATTTATATTTATATTTATATTTATATTTATATTTATATTTATATTTATATTTATATTTATATTTATATTTATATTTATATTTATATTTATATTTATATTTATATTTATATTTATATTTATATTTATATTTATATTTATATTTATATTTATATTTATATTTATATTTATATTTATATTTATATTTATATTTATATTTATATTTATATTTATATTTATATTTATATTTATATTTATATTTATATTTATATTTATATTTATATTTATATTTATATTTATATTTATATTTATATTTATATTTATATTTATATTTATATTTATATTTATATTTATATTTATATTTATATTTATATTTATATTTATATTTATATTTATATTTATATTTATATTTATATTTATATTTATATTTATATTTATATTTATATTTATATTTATATTTATATTTATATTTATATTTATATTTATATTTATATTTATATTTATATTTATATTTATATTTATATTTATATTTATATTTATATTTATATTTATATTTATATTTATATTTATATTTATATTTATATTTATATTTATATTTATATTTATATTTATATTTATATTTATATTTATATTTATATTTATATTTATATTTATATTTATATTTATATTTATATTTATATTTATATTTATATTTATATTTATATTTATATTTATATTTATATTTATATTTATATTTATATTTATATTTATATTTATATTTATATTTATATTTATATTTATATTTATATTTATATTTATATTTATATTTATATTTATATTTATATTTATATTTATATTTATATTTATATTTATATTTATATTTATATTTATATTTATATTTATATTTATATTTATATTTATATTTATATTTATATTTATATTTATATTTATATTTATATTTATATTTATATTTATATTTATATTTATATTTATATTTATATTTATATTTATATTTATATTTATATTTATATTTATATTTATATTTATATTTATATTTATATTTATATTTATATTTATATTTATATTTATATTTATATTTATATTTATATTTATATTTATATTTATATTTATATTTATATTTATATTTATATTTATATTTATATTTATATTTATATTTATATTTATATTTATATTTATATTTATATTTATATTTATATTTATATTTATATTTATATTTATATTTATATTTATATTTATATTTATATTTATATTTATATTTATATTTATATTTATATTTATATTTATATTTATATTTATATTTATATTTATATTTATATTTATATTTATATTTATATTTATATTTATATTTATATTTATATTTATATTTATATTTATATTTATATTTATATTTATATTTATATTTATATTTATATTTATATTTATATTTATATTTATATTTATATTTATATTTATATTTATATTTATATTTATATTTATATTTATATTTATATTTATATTTATATTTATATTTATATTTATATTTATATTTATATTTATATTTATATTTATATTTATATTTATATTTATATTTATATTTATATTTATATTTATATTTATATTTATATTTATATTTATATTTATATTTATATTTATATTTATATTTATATTTATATTTATATTTATATTTATATTTATATTTATATTTATATTTATATTTATATTTATATTTATATTTATATTTATATTTATATTTATATTTATATTTATATTTATATTTATATTTATATTTATATTTATATTTATATTTATATTTATATTTATATTTATATTTATATTTATATTTATATTTATATTTATATTTATATTTATATTTATATTTATATTTATATTTATATTTATATTTATATTTATATTTATATTTATATTTATATTTATATTTATATTTATATTTATATTTATATTTATATTTATATTTATATTTATATTTATATTTATATTTATATTTATATTTATATTTATATTTATATTTATATTTATATTTATATTTATATTTATATTTATATTTATATTTATATTTATATTTATATTTATATTTATATTTATATTTATATTTATATTTATATTTATATTTATATTTATATTTATATTTATATTTATATTTATATTTATATTTATATTTATATTTATATTTATATTTATATTTATATTTATATTTATATTTATATTTATATTTATATTTATATTTATATTTATATTTATATTTATATTTATATTTATATTTATATTTATATTTATATTTATATTTATATTTATATTTATATTTATATTTATATTTATATTTATATTTATATTTATATTTATATTTATATTTATATTTATATTTATATTTATATTTATATTTATATTTATATTTATATTTATATTTATATTTATATTTATATTTATATTTATATTTATATTTATATTTATATTTATATTTATATTTATATTTATATTTATATTTATATTTATATTTATATTTATATTTATATTTATATTTATATTTATATTTATATTTATATTTATATTTATATTTATATTTATATTTATATTTATATTTATATTTATATTTATATTTATATTTATATTTATATTTATATTTATATTTATATTTATATTTATATTTATATTTATATTTATATTTATATTTATATTTATATTTATATTTATATTTATATTTATATTTATATTTATATTTATATTTATATTTATATTTATATTTATATTTATATTTATATTTATATTTATATTTATATTTATATTTATATTTATATTTATATTTATATTTATATTTATATTTATATTTATATTTATATTTATATTTATATTTATATTTATATTTATATTTATATTTATATTTATATTTATATTTATATTTATATTTATATTTATATTTATATTTATATTTATATTTATATTTATATTTATATTTATATTTATATTTATATTTATATTTATATTTATATTTATATTTATATTTATATTTATATTTATATTTATATTTATATTTATATTTATATTTATATTTATATTTATATTTATATTTATATTTATATTTATATTTATATTTATATTTATATTTATATTTATATTTATATTTATATTTATATTTATATTTATATTTATATTTATATTTATATTTATATTTATATTTATATTTATATTTATATTTATATTTATATTTATATTTATATTTATATTTATATTTATATTTATATTTATATTTATATTTATATTTATATTTATATTTATATTTATATTTATATTTATATTTATATTTATATTTATATTTATATTTATATTTATATTTATATTTATATTTATATTTATATTTATATTTATATTTATATTTATATTTATATTTATATTTATATTTATATTTATATTTATATTTATATTTATATTTATATTTATATTTATATTTATATTTATATTTATATTTATATTTATATTTATATTTATATTTATATTTATATTTATATTTATATTTATATTTATATTTATATTTATATTTATATTTATATTTATATTTATATTTATATTTATATTTATATTTATATTTATATTTATATTTATATTTATATTTATATTTATATTTATATTTATATTTATATTTATATTTATATTTATATTTATATTTATATTTATATTTATATTTATATTTATATTTATATTTATATTTATATTTATATTTATATTTATATTTATATTTATATTTATATTTATATTTATATTTATATTTATATTTATATTTATATTTATATTTATATTTATATTTATATTTATATTTATATTTATATTTATATTTATATTTATATTTATATTTATATTTATATTTATATTTATATTTATATTTATATTTATATTTATATTTATATTTATATTTATATTTATATTTATATTTATATTTATATTTATATTTATATTTATATTTATATTTATATTTATATTTATATTTATATTTATATTTATATTTATATTTATATTTATATTTATATTTATATTTATATTTATATTTATATTTATATTTATATTTATATTTATATTTATATTTATATTTATATTTATATTTATATTTATATTTATATTTATATTTATATTTATATTTATATTTATATTTATATTTATATTTATATTTATATTTATATTTATATTTATATTTATATTTATATTTATATTTATATTTATATTTATATTTATATTTATATTTATATTTATATTTATATTTATATTTATATTTATATTTATATTTATATTTATATTTATATTTATATTTATATTTATATTTATATTTATATTTATATTTATATTTATATTTATATTTATATTTATATTTATATTTATATTTATATTTATATTTATATTTATATTTATATTTATATTTATATTTATATTTATATTTATATTTATATTTATATTTATATTTATATTTATATTTATATTTATATTTATATTTATATTTATATTTATATTTATATTTATATTTATATTTATATTTATATTTATATTTATATTTATATTTATATTTATATTTATATTTATATTTATATTTATATTTATATTTATATTTATATTTATATTTATATTTATATTTATATTTATATTTATATTTATATTTATATTTATATTTATATTTATATTTATATTTATATTTATATTTATATTTATATTTATATTTATATTTATATTTATATTTATATTTATATTTATATTTATATTTATATTTATATTTATATTTATATTTATATTTATATTTATATTTATATTTATATTTATATTTATATTTATATTTATATTTATATTTATATTTATATTTATATTTATATTTATATTTATATTTATATTTATATTTATATTTATATTTATATTTATATTTATATTTATATTTATATTTATATTTATATTTATATTTATATTTATATTTATATTTATATTTATATTTATATTTATATTTATATTTATATTTATATTTATATTTATATTTATATTTATATTTATATTTATATTTATATTTATATTTATATTTATATTTATATTTATATTTATATTTATATTTATATTTATATTTATATTTATATTTATATTTATATTTATATTTATATTTATATTTATATTTATATTTATATTTATATTTATATTTATATTTATATTTATATTTATATTTATATTTATATTTATATTTATATTTATATTTATATTTATATTATATTTATATTTATATTTATATTTATATTTATATTTATATTTATATTTATATTTATATTTATATTTATATTTATATTTATATTTATATTTATATTTATATTATATTTATATTTATATTTATATTTATATTTATATTTATATTTATATTTATATTTATATTTATATTTATATTTATATTTATATTTATATTTATATTTATATTTATATTTATATTTATATTTATATTTATATTTATATTTATATTTATATTTATATTTATATTTATATTTATATTTATATTTATATTTATATATTTATATTTATATTTATATTTATATTTATATTTATATTTATATTTATATTTATATTTATATTTATATTATATTTATATTTATATTTATATTTATATTTATATTTATATTTATATTTATATTTATATTTATATTTATATTTATATTTATATTTATATTTATATTTATATTTATATTTATATTTATATTTATATTTATATTTATATTTATATTTATATTATATTTATATTTATATTTATATTTATATTTATATTTATATTTATATTTATATTTATATTTATATTTATATTTATATTA